>JAUOBX010125932.1:0-12561 GCA_032360705.1 Eupentacta quinquesemita
AGTCCAGCAAGATGAGGATTGTGTGTCCATTCTTCTCTGCGGAATGATTCAAACCCGAAGCAATGGAATGCCCATGGTGGTCCTCCCGATCACACACAGTCCACTGGATGCAATTCCACAGTATGAGCATCAAGTGTCCATTTTTTCCAGCAGAATGAATCAAAGCCAAAGCAACCAAATGCCCATGGTGGTCCTCCCAATCACGCACAAACCACTGGATGCAGTCCTACAAAATGAGCATTGTGTGTCCATTCCTCTCTGCAGAATGATTCGAAGCCAAAGCAACCAAATGCCCATAGTGGTCCTCCCAACCAGAAAATGGCACATCTCTGTCCAGAAACTTGACGTAAACAAGTTCCTTCCCACGAGAGCTGCGATTGATATTAATATCCGCCAGTATGCAGATTTTTCCAGTGTAGCTATCACGGATGTCATCAGCTAAGAATTCAGTAAATTACTACAGGCCAGCCGGTTGGCCATGTTGTTCGGGTACCTGTCGCCAAAATCTACATCATTGGGCCTAAAGAGGCTTATCAGAGATGAGTAGTAAGTGGAGGGGAGTTCATGCTTCGCCATGTAATGGGCTACGTCAAACAGCCTCACCATCTGACTGAACATCTTAGTCCATTGCAGTGATGGCCCTGACGATGGGTGCCCTGGCTCGGGACCGATGCTCTCATGAGTCTGGAGATATCTAGGGAAAAACTGTGTGACGATCCGTGATGAGTTTTCGGAGTTCTGACAGACTAGCAGGGGGGCACTGGTGCTGTAGAGGAAGGGGTTGGGGTATCGCCGTATCGGGTTGCAAACTTTCCTCTCCCTATTGATGACCCTCAGTATGCAGATTCTTTGCAGTGTAGCCATCATGGATGTCATCAGCTAAGAATTATGTGAATTCCCTACAAGCCGGCCATGTTGTTAAGGGTAAATCCACATTATTGGGCCCGAAGAGGCAGAGAATATGTCATGTGTTTCTCGTAGAAGCTTCAAGTTTCGCAGTAGTTGTCCATCCTGCCTGATATTTCCACTTGCCAAACTTGGCCTCGTCTATTTCGACATGAACCCCTGGTCCACCGATTGGGTGATTGTGGCGTAGCAGAGATTCTTCGCACACTTCTCTTGCGAAACTGCACCAGTCAACAAGGGTCGCTGAGGAAATGCGAACTCGTGCTGGATGTCATCCTGACGGAGGTTCCCTTGAACAACCAGTCTTTTTGCAGAGATTCATTCTGCTCACTTGGCTGGCACTTTCCCGACTTATACGGATGACACTTGAGGGTGAACACATTTCTGCACTATGTTGCACCCTCTCGTCGGTCTCTGTTCTTAACAGCCGCACATATGTCCCCAGCTCTTGGCTTAGGCTGCAAACCGATTTGGTGGTTACCGTGTTGCAGAATGTATCATAAATCACTGTAAGAGACAAGCGAATTAATGTTTTGGCTGGCCCTGTGATTGGAGGTTCCAATATTTTCCCCTCCCCTTCTCAAGCAGCTCCCACACAGCCCGTGCAAGAATGTGAATCAGGATGTAGTTCCGCTGGAGGATGTCGGTCGCTAAGGTCAGCCAGTGGCCCTCACACCTGTCTACACATGGCCTGTCCTCTTTTCCTTAAGGGGGTCACCACGAGCCTTCTACCGTGACGCTCTAGCTTCATCTGAGCAGTAGCCATCTCCAATGCATCCTGTCAAAACAATCTTCACTCCAAAAGATTTAATTTTGACTGCGATGGTGATCCGTCCACCAGAGGGAAATTCACTCTTTCCTTCCAAAAGTGTACTCACAATCAGTCATGTCGGAGTTAATACAGTAACTTGAGCCGCCGTCCTCCATTCGCGAGAATAAGCTCCACACGCTTAGTCCCTCTTGATGTAGTCTTCAATATACGTATCACATGCTTTTAGAACACCAAGAATGATTCTCTGTCGATGTTACGGCGCATCGCGTCACAGCGCAACTGAGAAAATGAGTATATTATTCCACTAAAACTTCTAAAAATACACTCTGCTAAAAAAAGTGACTTTAGTGTTTCATTCTGGCAATAGAGAGGACGATGGAATAGACAGATTGGACAAAGTAGATATTTGTCCCAGTCTAGGTCCAGAGAGGTATAGGAATCCCACTTTGCAGAGTGACCAAGACTGTTGCTCTTAAGTTGTGTACACAGTCTGCTCAAATGGTGTGTACCTAACTTTCACTCACATTCCAGGTGTTAATTGACTCCTGTTGTCCCGTAACAGCTTGGAAGCCTCCAGTAGTCTGTATAAGATAAGCCTGCTGCAGGCATGGTGTTTTCTGGAGATGAATTGCACCAATTCTCCCACAACATTACTAGGAGAATGAATTAATTTTGGTTACTACTAGCCTAACACAACAAACCTGAGATATGTGTTGCACTCGTCATTGTTATATGACTCTATGTTGAATCAAGGGATTGATATTCATCATAAAATGGACTCGGTGCTTAGTTTCCGAAGCCTCAGACTCTTATAGTTATATATATCTCTCGGAATACTCTTGGGGGCTGTGAAACTGGAATGCACAATTTTTTTGGCCTATTGATGTAAAAAAGAAGTATAGATTCCTCATCCTCAATGAAGTCGGCTGGATAGCCTCACTGACGCTCACCATAGTGTGTATGGATCTTATAGTGCATATGGATTTGCTGACATAATAATCATTCCCAAACACAGTAGAGTTCATGTACTCATCGTGGGGAAACATACCTACCAAGTATGAGCCTCATCTATTCAGGTGGGGTCTCTTTTGCTGATTGATACTTCTCCCAGTACACCTAAACTTGGGAACCCGCTTCCTGATCAGCAGCTACGTCTCATTCAGGTCTGATACCGAAACCCACATCTCCTATGAGGCCTAGCAGCAGTGATTACTTATCCCACCTGTTTCCACATATGCCTTAGAATTTTTTAAAGAATTTTGGCACAGAATAAATGTCTGTGATTGTTCTCATACACCGAGCACAGGTTCTCCCGCTCCATCTCCTCTATCTGGAGGCTCAGGTCAGTCAATGCCACCTCCTTCTCGGCGAGGGCCCTCTCCCCATGGATCACCCTATCCTGCATGTTTTTACACTGGACTGTCAGAGCTCCCACCTCTTTCCATGCCCCTTGCAATTTCCTGCGCATGGCAGGCTTCCTGGTAGAAGTGCATTCCTAATGATGGGTTTCCTGGTTTGGGACTGATGCTCTCATGGGTCTGAGAGCACTGAAGGGGAAAGAACCTTGTGAAAATCAGGTTGGGAACTGTACCCCCCCCTCTTCCCAGCCAGCCACTTTCCCCTCTTGTCACCTCTTGTCTGTCCCATCTCAAAATCCACCCAGCTGATGGAGCCGCCATATTGTCCAAATACGGTCAGTTCCAGACGACTGAACCGTGTATGGGTCATTCCCTGTAGCTACAACACTGCTCTCGTTGTTAGCATATCCCTTGTTCCTGGTGGGAGGGGGGTCTCAAACCAATGAGGCAGCCTCGCGAAGGACAAGGCCCATCTTTTACATTTTAAGTTGGTCAGTATTATCGTTAGCGACCCTCCTTGTCATAGGTGACTGGGAAGCATTGGCCATTCCCTCCGAGGGGAGCTGTGTTCCCCTGCCACTACAGACAGGGGCCGCCCTCTTCGTCTGTTGAGTTGTGTCGCCCTCCAGAACAGTTCATGGTGGCGAGAGTCTCCTATCCATGTACTGCTGCATGTACTGCCGCATGGCGTGGACCTTCTCCTCCAGACTCTCAACGTATAGTCTCACCACCGGAGACGATCACTCCAGGGAGGGTCGAATCACATCTTGTGCCTAGTCAGTTGCGGTCCCGTCTGGAGGGAACAGCACCACCGGAGCCGGGCGGCACATCCCCTCGGACGCTGGCGTCATTTGAGCAGAGGGTACCACATCATGCTGCTGGGAGGGAGTGGCCACCGGAGTCACCAGCCATGGTTGTAGGCCGACTGGTGGAGTTGCTGGCTGGGGCTCTGTTGGCGTAGGATGGACTATTCTACTACTATTCTACCATTCTACTACTAGTCAGTAGTGCTGCTGCAAATGTGGGCAGTGGAGTTGGCTCTGTGGGGGTGGGGGCTGATGGATGCTGGACCATTAGAAATGGAGGCGATGACAGCAGGCATGGTTGAAACTTGGGGCGCATGATGTCACTCCACCATGCGCAGTCAGTGGCATGTCGTTCCCACATGGCATCTCCTTCAGGCGCTGATGGAGGTTGAGATTGCACGCTGGTCAGTGGAGTGGGCTTTGCAGGGTCTGTATGGGTAACGCATATTAATTGAGTAAACAAGTTCCCATATTCCCCGGCTTCATAAAGAATAAAAATAAATTACTTCATGGTGGGCGCGAATCCTAACGGAACTAGTAATGATAGATATAAACAGTATCATGGGCACGGCCTCCCGAGGTGTACTGTGCATGGGGTAGGCCAGAATGGGAAAGTTCTGTATTTCGCAGAATATTGAGTGATAATATATAAGTGAGTGGTACTATATGAGTTCCGTATGGAGCCGATTATGATTGTTGGTGAAGCGTATTGTATAGTCATCAGGTAATGGGGACAGGGCCTTTTGTCGCGTCAAATCCGGGGTTGTTATCGCTAAACTCCTGTGCGGGTGGTCATGAAAAACGACATCCTTAAGGCGGACCCTGGCTGTTGATCGTGATATTCGTTGCAATGTTCAGCGGGTGGGGGTGGTCCGCCATCTCTATCAGGGGTGACTGTGAGTTTGGTGGAGTCGACCTCCTCTCAGAGTCCCGCCAAAGTGGCTACCCCAAATCTCCTCCAGGGATGGCCATCGGCTCCCGTCACTTGCTGGACTCTGAGAAGTAGACTGCTCTCCAGATGTCGAAGCTGTCCCGGCCGTGCTGGCCGGAGGCTGCATGTGCTGCCGGCCCTCGGCCGACGGAAACTTCCCCTTAGTGTCGCCATGGGGACTTGCCTCGTGACTCCGCTCATCGCAGTGCTTATCCGAGGAGTAGTCGCACTCCCGGCATTTAAATTTCTTGCCAACAGGATGGGTACGCAGGGTCCTAATGTCTGTAAAACACTTCCGGCAGACCTGACACTTGTACTTGTTGGTGTGAGTGACATCGTTGATGGTAGCTAGATGGTAGCTCCAGGTAATTGAGTTTCCAAAGTAGGCTATGTTCCAAAAACCAACAAGTTTATCACAAGAGAAAAACTTGTGGAGTATCGGAGGCGGTGAATGACACTGGCCACTGCCTGAAGGGTCGGAGGAAAAGAACATCTAGGGCTCCCCCGAGCATCGCAGTGACGTCGGGCACGTCACTGGTCGTCCCGCTCCTGATTGGCTGTCCGAGAGCGAGAGCTGAACGGAGAAGGGTATAAGGGCATGGCCATCCCAGGTTGAAAGCTATGTAGTTTCCGGAACTTAATGCGTTGACAAGTTCGAACCAAGTGGCTCTGCAAACCTTATCGCCTTTTGCAGTCTTCCGGGTAATGTATACGGCGGATAACAGCAGTGCATGCTGTCGACAACCCAGTTCGTCGGAATCAATCCAACACCATCGTCTTCTTCAGGGAAGACCACAACATAGTATTTCTCCAAACAGAAAAGGACGAGTACAGCCACATGCCTCACTTTTCTTTCAGCGATTTTAGTGAAGCATATGAGCGTCTTCATTTTATTCAGCAGAGGAGATGCCACCTGCTGTCCACCATGACAAGGCAGTACGTACTTCCTAAGAATGTCTGTGACTGGACTCTGTTGCAAGCGATTAAATAGGTCAGACACGATGTAAACTCTACACTACTACCATCACTTCCACTTTGGTAATCTGAATCCAGACTCATCCTTTTGTGCAAATCATCATTATCTCCTCCTCCTCATCCCTTGAAACTGTGTTGTCTTCGTCCTTTTCCCCTTGGTGAGATTCATCCTCTTCCAATCCAGCCGTACCACCTTTATCATCGTCTTCATTACTCCGTCGCAGCTTTGCAGTGTTCATAACACATGATAAAAACATGTTGTTGATCATGTTTTAGGTGTAGAACCCTGTAGTCCCATAACAGCTTGGAAACTTCCAGTAGTCTGTACGTAATAAGCTGCCACAGTCAGGAGGGCTATTCCGAGCGGGACGACCCAGTCGCCCATGTAGAGATCATGGAATGTCACTACCTGTCTGTATGGATGCAGGGCCGGAGGGAACGTACCGTCGAAGTAGAGGGTGCTGCACCATCTCAAAACCTTGAGCTCTCCGTGGAAGCGAAAATAGCAGCATCCACTACCGTGTCGTTGAACAAGGGCTGTTGGTCCCTGTTCCAGCTCTGGGCCCAAACACATCGTCTTTTGACAGTTTCGAAGCTTCTAGTAGTCTGTACAAAATAAGCCAGGATTGGGTGAACCTTGTCCCCTGAAGCTGTGTTGTCTTCATCCTTGTCCCCTTGGTGAGACTCATCCTCTTCCAATTTAGCCGTACCACCTTTATCATTGTCTTCTTACTCTGTCGCAGCTTTGCAGTGTTCATTACACACCCCAGCCACGAATCAATAAAAGGTTGTTTATCACGTTTCAGGTGTCGACTCCTGTAACAGCTTGGAAGTTCCAGTAGTCTGTACTAGATGAGCAATGATTAGGTCAACCGTAGCATGGTCGTAGGACCAATGGGCAGACTGCGCTTCTTCTTGGGAATAGGAGTTGTAGTTCTGCATGAAATCCATGCAGGAGAGGACCAGTGTGTACATAGCTTTCAAACTCATGTTTCCAGGTATTGACTCATGTTGTCCCGTAACAGCTGAAGCTTCCAGTGGTCTGTGCAAAAAAAAAACGATTGGGTGGACCGTTGCTCCGTTGTAAGACCATAGGCAGACTGCTTCATCTTGGGAATAGCAGTTGTAATTGAGCCCAGAATTCATGCAGAAGTGAACCCAGTCTGCTGGCAGGTTCTCCTTCAGTGTGTCAGATTGCATGACCTGCCATTTCGCATTATAGCGAGGACGTACTCAGAAAATGACCTTGTGCTTCTGGTTGAATTGTTAAATGGTGTGTACTGTGTACATGGCTTTCTACTTCACGTTCCAGGTGTTGACTCATGTGGTCCTGTTACTGCTTGGAAGCTTCCAGTAGTTAAGCCAGGATTGGGTGACTGTGTTTCATCTTGGAAATGGCATGCAGGTGAAGACTCAACGATTGGTTAACCAGAGTCCTCTCATCATCCCTCAGCATGAGAAGTGTGGCTGCCACTTATGTATCATCTGGCAGGATCGAACTGTCTCCTGCAGGGCCAACTCCATCATCTATCATCGTCTGACTCGTCTCCTACGTGAACGTTGTCTTGTGAAAATAAGTGACTTATTGTTCAAAATCTTGATTGGTCTAATGTCACTATGTGGTGGTAGTGTCCATGTGAGAGTGGAGTGGTACATTTCTAGGGTGGAATCTGAGCACCAAGTACACTGGCAATGTTTATAGGCATTGCTTGCTCTTTTTTCCATTGAGGCAGTTCTATTTTTCTTTCAAAATTTTGCAGAAGAGAACCCAGTCTGCTTGAATAGTGTGAACGTACGTCGTACGAAGCTTCTTAGAAGATGGCGACTTATTCTTGATGGATAATTCAGTATAGGCCTACAGTATCAATGTCAATGAAACCCTGGAAAAAACAGAATGTCACTATTTCTGCAGGGATCCTTGGATTTTCTTGAAATTTGGGTCTAGTACATGTACCTCAGGCTGGAGTTGGAGGCTGTGATGAAACCAGGTAATCAATATATACCAGCTGTACGAAGTGAGGAGGCACAGAACAGTTCTGTGCCGCTCCGATATGCCCTTCTTCATAGGTGTGACAACTTGGATGGTCTGTCCTCCAACTGATTCCTTGCTAACCCGTTTATAGCTGCTCCTTCTTATTGTCTTTTGTCAGCATTGTGATTTGCCAAACATGCTATATATGGACACAATGTCGTCCACCCCTTTGTCTGCAAGGTCCTCAAATCTTTCATATGTGCAACAAACTTAGATGGTCTGTCCAGCAACTCTCTCCTCGCTATGGCCATTAGCTGCGCCTCTTCATATGTCGGCATTGCTCAACTGCTATATATGGACACAATATCGAGCAGCTCTTTGTCTGAGAGGTCTCTAGATCTTTCCATTGCATTATTGAGGAGACCTCGGTCCCACTCACGAAGGAACAGCAGGAAACCGTGACTGGAGGTGACTTGGTCACTGACTCTCTCTCTCCACCAAACGACAGTGACAGATGGAAGCGTCTGCTCAACCGTCCTGGCAGGGACTGGTATAGAGCTGCAGTATGTAACTGAACACTAGTTCACCACAGAACCTCCTACCCAGATGATGTCGCAAAGCCTGCGAGGCATATCCTACTTCTTGGGGAACTCTGGTGAGGACACCACCACAACTGGTCGTAAATATTATGAAAGATTCCACATCCTGAAATGAAGGGAACGGCTGCAGGATCACTCTCCTGAGCTCTTGAGCGGTGAGATTCAACCGGGTCCCTTCAAATCTTTCATATGTGCAACAAACCTAGATGGTCTGTCCACCAACTCATTCCTTGCTGTGGCCTTTATCTCTTCTTGTCGGCAGGTCGGGCCAGCTCCTTGTCTGAGAGGTCTCCAAATCTTTCTATTCCATTCTCGAGGAGACCTCGGTCCCACTCTCAAAGGAACGGCAGGAAATCTTTGAAGGCGACTTGGTCACTGACATCCTCTCCACCAAACAACAGTGACTGACAGTTTGAACTCTTGCCTATTACCCGAGATAATGTTTGTGTTGGCCAAATATACCTATTCACTGTGGAAGTGCCCAGAAATAGTATCGCATTATTATTTGAGTGACAGTTAAAGCAACATGCAGTTATGCCTCGAGTAACGACAACTTTGAGTGAACAGCGGTCACATCCGATGCGACCACTGACAGGGATACTTGTCCGGGTATCAACCCTTGTAGTCAGGGTATCAACCCAATATCATCATCATCATCTAGCATCTTCCTCATAGACCTGCCCTCATAAATTTCAAGCATGTTGACTCTGTGTAACATGTCAAGAACTGTGAAAATGCATGAATACCTTCAATCTTGATTAACCAGTCCTTCCAGAAACCCAGGATGCAGCTCTCAGTCTTTCTATGATTGGAGTCTGCTTCAAAGAGAACAGGATGGAACAAATCCTCCAGTTTCATGCGTCTAGCTTGGCAGTTTCATTGTAAATGAAGAGGTGTCGAAATTTGTGTGGGTGCTCCTTGACTTAACAAGTATCCCACCTGTCTCAAGACCCAGCAAAGCGGAGGACCAGGCCCTTCTTTGACAGTTTAAGTTGGTCAGTATTATCGTAAGCGACGGCCATTGGCATTTGCCATTCCCTCCGACGAGAGCCGTGTTCCCCTGCCACGTGCAGACAGGGGCCGCTCACTCCGTCCGTCGAGTTGTGTCGCCATCCAGCCTGCATGCGCAGTCCTATCCATGTACTGCCGCATGGCGTTGACCTACTCCTCTAGGCTCTCGTTGCCGGAGATGATCCCTCCAGAGAGGGTCGAATCACATCTCGGGCCTAGTCATTTGCAGTCTGGTCCAGAGGGAACAGCACCACTGGAGCCGGGCGGCACATCCTCTCGGACGGTGGCGTCAGTTGAGCAGAGAGTACCGCATCATGCTGCTGGAAGGGGGTGACCACTGGGAACCAGGGGAGTAGCCTGTACAAAATATGCAATGATTGGGTGAACTGTAGGTTGGTTGTGGTTAGGTTGTTAAATGGTGTGTACCTAGCTATGTTCCATGTGTTGGAAGCCTATAATAGTCTGTACAAAATACGCAACCAGTGTGAATCGGTTATGTGCTCGGTTATGGAAGGGTTGTCAAATGGTGTGTATGTAGCTTTCAAACACCTATTCCAGCCAACTGTTGCTTGGTTGTAGGATCGATGGGCAGACTTTACATGCTTCATCTTGGAGATGACAGTTGTGACTCTGCCCAAAATCCATGCAGAAGGTAACCCAGTCTGCTTAGATCAGTTGCATTTGTTTGACCCTCTTTGTGATTTTAGGATTTGTTTGACACCATCTTTCTGTTTCTGAACACTACTACCATCACTTTCACTTTCAAATTGGTAATTTGAATCCAGACTCATCCTTTTGTGCAAATCATCAACATTTTGTCCCTTGAAACTATGTTGTCTTCATCCTTGTGCCCTTGGCTGGACTCATCCTCTTTCAATCCAGCCGTACCATCTTTATCATTGTCTACATTACTCTCTACAGACAAATGTAGATTTTGCAGTATTTTACAGTCTCAACGTAAAATTTAAAAATGTCCAGTAACATATGCTGTGAATCTTGGATCATAGGCTCCTGTTGGTGTTTCTATCAACCGGAGTCAGGTGAGTGGCTTCGTTTGGTGTGAGGCTTCGTTTGGTGTGAGGCTAGGCCAGAGATAGTTAGTACAGGCTTGGGAATATCAGTGTTGCTGGGAGTAGGAACGATAGGCCTAGCCTTAGGCTCTCCCTCTCCCAGCTGGGGTTGCACTTGAGCTCCTAGGCGTTGTCAGAAAGCTTGCGTTTCTGACCGCAACTGAGGCGGTTCCCATAGGAACCACACTGTCCTCATTTTCATGTCCAGTGACGGCTAGGATGTCTCTGGTAGAGTGTCCTGCCTGGTTTCTATCGTACATGCAGTAGCACAGAGACAGTGGTTGGTGTAAACTTAGGACAGGCCAGCAATAATGAATATCTCTTTTATCATGCCACCACCCATCTGGGTGCCAGTATTGTGATCAGTGTGAGCCTTTAAATCCTTTTCTCCCTCAATATAGCACGAACACTACACCCTACACAAGTGTTCACTCCTGTAGTCTTGTAACAGTTTGGGAGCTTCTAGTAGTCTGTACAAAATATGCCACGATTAGGTGAACCTTGTCCCCTGGAGCTGTGTTGTCTTCCTCTTTGTCCTCTTGGTGAGACTCATCCTCTTTCAATTCAGCCGTACCACCTTCATCATTGTCTTCATTACTCTGTCGCAGCTTTGCAGTGTTCATTAAACACCCCAGCCATGAATCAATAAAAGGTTGTTTAATATCACGTTTCAGGTGTCGACTCCTGTAACAGCTTGGAAGCTCCCAGTAGTCTGTACTAAATAAGCAATGATTAGGTCAACAGTAGCATGGTCGTAGGACCAATGGGCAGACTGCGCTTCTTCTTGGGAATAGCAGTTGTAGTTCTGCCCAAAATCCACACAGGAGAGAACCTGTTTGCTCAAATGGTGTGTACATAGCTTACAAACTCACGTTTCCAGGTCGACTCATGTAGTCCCGTAACAGCTTGGAAGCTTCCATGCAGTAGTCTGTACTGAATAATAAGCAATGATTGGGTGAACCATTGCCTGGTTGTAGGACCTATATGCAATGGGCAGACTGTGCTTCATCTTTGGTATATCAGTTGTAGTTATGCCCAAAATCCCTGCAGAAGAGGACCCAGTCTGCTTGAATAGTGTGTATGCAGCTCTCAAACTCGCGTTCCATGTGTTGACTCCTGTTGTCCGGTAACAGCTTGGAAGCTTCCAGTAGTCTGTACGAAATAAGCTGCCATGGTTCGGTAAACAGTTGCTCGGTTGTACGACCAATGGGCAGACTGTGCTTCATCTTGGCAATGGCAGTTGTAATTCTGCCCCAAATCCACGCAGAGGATCCACCTAGTCTGCCTAAATTGTGTGTACGTACACTCCAGCGGTCCTGTAACAGCTGGGAAGGTTCCTGTAGTCTGTACAAAATAAGCCATGGTTGGGTGAACTGTTATGTTACTTGGTTGTATTGTTACTCGATTGTAGGACTAATGGGCAGGCGGCTGTTCTTCTTCTGGGAAATGGCAGTTGTTATTCTGCCCAAAATCCATGCTGCAGAGGACCTAGTCTGCTGGCCAGGTTTTCCTTCAGTGTGTCAAACAGCATTGCCTGCCATTTCACATCTGCAAGGTGCTTAGGAGATGGAGCAAGTCCACCAACAGAAGATGTTATCTACGGTGAATCCAGCCTCGAAAAGAGGGCCTCGTTGGACAGAACGGCCCGTAACTCTCTTTTCAGGTCACCTACAGATGCATATGTCGTTGGCTTGTCGAGTGTATTCTTGCAAGTATGGGCGATCGGTCTATGCATCAAACCAGTCAGCTGAGTGAAACTAATGGTAATGCACTGTGGTAGCACAGCTAGACCCTATGATAATCAGCAGGAAAGCATCCAGAAAATCTTGATCTAGGCCATATATGTGGGATTGCAGCAGCAGACTAGGGCTGTGCCCTCTTCAGGGCTATAGTACATCTGCTGACTTATGTTAATGCATCGTGGTATCACAGTAGACCCTGTGATGAACAGCTTGAAGGCCCCCTGATGATCTCGATCCAGGCCATATATGTAGGATTTCAGCAGATAAAGGGCTGTTTCCTAACAGGGGCTAGCATGTCTGCTGTTGTTGAAGCATCAACCCTACTTCTCCCACACAGATTTCGTTCTCCCACACAGCATTGCGATCTGTCAAACATGCTATATATACACAATGTCATCCAGCTTTCTGTCTGAAAGGTC
>JAUOBX010126043.1:0-12561 GCA_032360705.1 Eupentacta quinquesemita
TGATGGCTGATCCCTTGAAGGTTGGGAATCGTGCTTGTTCACGGCTATCAAAAGGTACATAGAATTTGAGCGTTTCATGGCTACAACGTGGTGGAATCGCGCTAGTCCATACTATCAAAAGGTATGTAATACTAGTATGTACAAGGTTGTGGAATTGTGCTATAGTTCAAGGCCATCAAGAGGTACGTAATACTAGTATTTCAGCTGGAAGTTGGCTAGTCCACCGATATAAGAAGGTATGTGATACTGGTCAGCTTACAACATTGTGTAATTGTGCTATTCCATGGCTATCAAAAAGTACACACACTAGTCATTACAAGGCTGTCGAATTGTGCTAATCCATGGCTATGAAAAGGTATTTCAAATTCAAGCATTACAAGCCTACAAGGTTGTGGAATCGTGCTAGTCCATGGCCATTCGGACCAATTCGAGCATCACAGTCCCGGTTGAGAACATCAGCCAGAGAATCTATATGAAGGTCATCCCCAGCCGACGACTGACCCCTACCAGACTGGGAATCGTGCTTGTTCGTGGCTATCAGAAGGTATACACAAGAAAGAATTGAGGAAGATGCCTATACCACAAGGTCACTGCGCACAAATCTTGACCAGGTCGTTGGATTCCTACTGTTATCACGCAGACCAGGAGGACTGGAGATCGATCTTGACCGGAAATTGAAGAAGTAGAACCTCTAGGCCTAAATATGTTCCTTAGACACAGGGCTTCCACAGACTGATCACTCACATGATTATACTAAAAAACATATTCTACAACATGTCAGTACAAGTTGAAGAGGCTAACTTGGCCTGGAATATTTCTGAGAACCTCAGTGATGTAGATGTATGGATGAAATAGTGGTTAATCAAATTTGCATGAGGATTTAGGACTCGGACACTGTGACTCGGAAGCTAAGGACTCGGACTCTGATTTCAAGGACTCGGACTTGGACTCGGATTGAGAGGACACAACTACAGCACTGGTTACCACACAGACCAGCAACCTTAGCCTCCCCGGTCTTCTAACCCAGTTCCTAGGTGTCATCTTCTTGACAGAACGGACCACCTTTTCGGACACCCCAACTGCTCAGAGAAATTACTTCCAACATTGCACTATACATCCACTCAATCATTCAACATGTCATTTGTTTAGTCTCCCCTAGCTTTCTTCTTTCACTGTTTAAGATATGAAAAATGGTGATGATCTTTCTGAAGAGGGTCATTTCATTGATGCGTGAAGCGTCCGGCGATGTTATGGTTTTGGGTATGAAGCTGCGGCAGTGGGTTCAAACATGGGTGTTGCTGCACAACTGCTGCCCTCTGATTTGTAGGTTGTTCACACAATTATCAACGTAGTTGATGTGGGACTATAGTTTGTCCCGAAAAACAATTGCAAGTTCACCAAAGGTCAAATTTTGGTCGTTTATGTGATACTTATTCAGATATAAACAAAACTTAGTGAATGTGGACTATAGTTGGTACCCAACATGACATGGTTTAGGCAATCCTTCTAATCATCCGAGGTCAATATTCATATTCAATACAGGGATATACACGTGTGTGGGTTACTGCCTGCACATGTCTAGTACGGGAAATTTCTCTAATTTTGTTGATTCGAGCAAACTTTCAATAAATTCGAAACACGTGGCGGTTTACCCGCATGCACTCGTTATAGAGAGCTGTTAAGATGGTTAACTGTTGTTGATATTGCGTCTCATCCATATTCCTGATTTTCTCCCAGATTGATCCAGACCTGTCGCTGCCCACGATGCGAGCTGCCGTCGAGGCGCAGCTGACACTCATCGCACTGGGTAAGGCCCACTACGAATCTGTACTCCAGCACGCCCTGGACATCTTCCGCAGGAAGTTTGACTACTTTGTCGAGCACATACGGAGCATGGACGAACTGTTTGAGGTGTCATTCTCGCCACTCGCAGAGTCAGGGAAACCCCTCACAAGGTAAGACAGTAATTATAATAGAGTATTGTCCATACCTAGCAACAATGAATTTGTAGTCCAGGCTGCTATCCTAACCACAAAGATCAGTAGATTCTTCTCAGGAGTCATTTTTTCAATTGTTGTTTGATAAAAAAAAAAATTGCAAGGTAAGTTGAAAATGTTACAGTATGCCCATGGAGCATTGAGTAGCATACTCGTACTATCTGTGATGGAATCAAGTCCAGCCAATCCGAGTCTGATTCTGAGACCGAGTCCCTAGCATCTGAGTACGAGTCCTCAGCTCCAAGTCGAGTCCCTGCGTCCTTATAGAAACTCAGCATTCCAGTCAAAATGTACACTATCAGATTTTGCTGATGTGTGTTTATGGTCCAACATGGCCTAAGCTACTCAAAAACACAAATAGGCCCTGTCATGGTGTTGGATGCATCATTCCTGTTATCTTATTTGTGTCAGCACTTAGAGTCCCTAGCATCCGAGTCGGAGCCCAAGACCAAGTCCTTCAAAATCGGTCTCAAGACTGAGACCCGCCTCGAGTCCTCCAACACTGCGTACCATACCTATAGCAACACTTCATCTGTAACCTATGCTGCTATCCTAACTAGGGAAATCATATAACTTGGTCAGAGAAACCCTTCACAGGGTAAGATACTAATAACCGAGTATCCTCATGGAACAATGCTTTGTGCACGGAACTATAACTAGCAACACTGAACCTGTAGCCTAAGCTGCTATCCTAACAATGGAAATCTTCTACCTGAGTTGGGAAAACCCCTCACAAGGTAAGATACTAATAACAGTGTATCCTCATAGAACATTGCTTTGTGCACCGAGCTATACCTAGCAACACTCAAATTGTCGCCTCAGCTGCTACCCTAACTACGAACATATTATTTGGGGGTTTGTGATTGTGTCCAATGCTGTTTGACCGAATGAGAGGACTTGATGAGGTGATCCTCATAATAGCACTCCATAATAAGAAAGGTACTGCAGTTAAAGTGCAGTTTGGAGTGGCACGATCACCTGGGATTATTAGAACACCTGACATATGTGCACCATGGATGAATGTACCCTGTGTAGTCGCCCATGCATGCTCACACTGGTAGCGACATGTTGGCTTACAAGTGATAAGGTAACATATAAATGAGGAATACACAGTCGGTTCGAATGTACATATACAAGAGAGTTTTCGACTGGAAATTCTTTCTGTAGGAAGTTCATTCGATCAGTGATCTAACTGTCAGCTGGACCAGTTTTTTGGTGCCCGAAAAATGACATTGTAGCCATTGTAGCCCTTATCTTGTTGGAATTATGTGGCAAAATATGTCGAAAGAGCTCATTATTAAATATGTCTCCCAGACTGCACTGAGTGAACTGCTTCTATTCATTCGAATGGTTAAAATGAGAAGTGTTAAATGCGAAATCCATTAAAAATCTTGTTTCCTCTTATAACTTCTTTGGCGATAAAACACCACAGAAGCATGGCCTCTTCCCATTGTTTTCGCTTCTTCCCATCAATGTGGCTTTTGACTGTCTTTGACTTACTCCAGTCTGATATTTGGCCATATAGCCACACTTAACTACAATTATCCACCACCCACCCCTACTTGTTCCCCCCCTGCTTGATGGGTATAACGTTCCCACATGTCATTCTGGAAAGGGGTTTTCTTCGACAATATCTACAGTAATTTTGGTTTCCATCTCCTGACATGGGCAAGGCAGAATCATCCCAGGGCCACTTTCTGAGTTGCTAAAACAATCGACCAATTGTACACATTTCAGTTAGTTTTAAGATGCTATTGAGACTAGAATGGTCATTCCATGAAAGGAATGACCAATTCACTCCTTTAATGTCTTCATAATGCAGATTGTTTCACACGACTTCAAAGCGAAATCTGCGATATGCCCCATTGATGAAGAATATAAATTTGCTTGATACAGAGCAATGATCACAATCCTAAAAAATATTTTATGTCTGCTTTCTCCCCTAAATTCAGCAACCAAATGAATACCCCTGATTGGCTGATAAAACCAAGGTTGGTTATGCATGGTAGTGCCATGCAGTGTCCCACCCTCTTCTGGTGCACCCGCTCCCCACCTATCACTGGTAGATTGCTCTAGCAATCACTGCCGCTTTCAGTTATTTTATTCTCCGGGGCTGCGTCTGGGGATATTATGGTATTGGGGGTGTAGCTGCCACTGTCATCGCCATCTCCAGAAACATTGGCAGAGCGCAATCCGATTTAACCAAAACTTGGTACAGCTGCCCGCCCTGGTAGAATCTTGGATAGGTTCGAAAGTGGGCGTTTTATACGAGAATATTTAGTTATTTAATTTACACGAAACTTGGTGGGCGTGGACTACAGTTGGTTTCGAGGACACCAAAGGTCAAACGTGCGTAATTAATGCGATTTTTCAAACTTTGTCGGATCGGAATGAAACTTGGTGGATGTGGACTACAGTTGCTCCTGTACAACATGAGGGTCATTTCAAGGTCATCAGAGGTCAAATTGAGTTCATGAGATTCTCCTAATCATCGGAGGTCTATATCAATATACACGTGGGCGGTTTACTCGCATGCACATGTCTTGTTCAAATTAGTAGTATTCACTCCAATGCAATAATTTTGCAGCCTTTCTATGATAGTAATAATGGATGGAGTATTCACAGCGCCCAACTGCAAGCGTTAAAGTGCTTCACAAAATAGTTGATACTAGGGATAATTAACTGATATTTGAATTTATTCAATCTACATCTTTGTTCTAACATCTGCTTATTAAGTTGAGGATCGAATCAATTATATAATATATAAACGATGTGCGAAGAATATTTGGCACCAACTTACTTCCTGTTTATTGACTGACAACTATTTGCGACATCTCCTTCATTGGTGGTAACCATTTTTCACAAATGTTCGAAATTCTCAAGAGCATCTGACCTCAATTAGTTTGAATAGGTCCTGCCATCATCAACTCCATAAATTATTTTTCTCCATGGTATGTTGAGGCTTTCATCAATAGTTCACAGATGAAACAACACATAAATTAGATTGGTTCTTTTTTCAGCAATCACAAATTCTCTATGTAGCGCGAGTATTTTGCCAAATTGAGGTGCATGGTAGGTGATTCACTTGTGCTAACTCATGTAGTTTAATGTTTAATCACTATTAACACAGTTCACTGCATGTTCAAGGCAAAGTGTAGCCGGCATAGAATCCTGGAATTTTAGATAGATGTCTGACTTGAAAAGTCAATGAAGGAGGGAGGAATGGCCTTAAAGATTATGATTCCTCGTTGTGCTGAGGAAACCCAACTACTCACTATTTACTATACAGGCTGTTGTTGAAACAGGGAATAAACAACAACGATCATCAAAATCCAAGTATTCCTATACTCTTCTACTTATCCTTTTCCACATAGTGTTTTGTCGCTTCCATTCCATGCTCTGTGTTGCGTGTGGATTTTAATAATTTCCTGCTGTGTTAAGGAAACATGCTTAAGATTGAATAGATCGCCTATCAGTGTTCACGCTATGCAGCGCAATTGCGTGATTTCCGCACCTCCCTTGCCGATCCCTTGCCGAAAAACGTTGGGGGGCCCCAAAAAGAAAAAAGTTGATTGTTTTTTTTATTTTCTCTCCCCTCTTTCTTCTTACGTGCTGCTTTTTATCAGCTTCTAAATAGTACTACTAATGCTCAACTGTCATTTGTAAATGCATAGGACTAGTAAAACATCGTTTTATGTTCAATTTCAGTTCGTAAGCGATCTCCAAACCCTTGCAAAGTGTCCAAATCCCCCCCCAAAGTTTGAAAACCCTCCCCAAAATGTTAGAGGGGGGGGGGGGAGGGGAATTCCCCCCAAGAATAAAAATCCTAGTGTGAACACTGTCGCCTATATGAATCTGGTATGTAATGATAGTATTGCATTGAAAGGAGGATATGTCTGCTGAATGCACAGTCAGTGTAAAATTGACTACTTCCAAACTCAGTCATAGAAATACCCTCCATTTCCTGTCTCAGATGCGGCAAGTGTCGCCGCTACATGAAGTACATCACAGCTAAACCGTCGCGGCTCCACTGCGCCAGCTGCGAGGAGACGTTCAGCCTGCCTCAGAACGGCGTCATCAAACTGTACAAGGAGCTCAAGTGCCCTCTTGATAACTTTGAGCTGGTCGTCTGGTCATCGGGTCCCAAAGGAAAGGTTTGTTTCCCTTATTCTACTGTTAGCCCTTTCATGACTAGGGTCTGGGGATATCATGGTTCTGGGGGTGTAGCTGCCGCCGCCGTCTCCACTGCCGCCGGAAAGAATAGGCGTTAGCGCAATAACTGTCTAGCGCTCTATTTGATCGATCCGAAACCTGGTATACATGTCCGCCCTAGTGAGATCTCGGATGGGTTCGAAAGTGGCCGTTGCAGCATGACTATGCCCTCTATTTTGCAGGTTTTGTCAAGTTTGTCTGATTTACACGAGACTTGATGGGTGTGGACTACATGCTACAAACTTGCATAATTTATGTGATTTTTCTAACTTTGTCGGATTTGAACGAAACTTGGTGGATGTTGACTAAGTTGGTGCCGAAAAACATGACGTTCATTTCAAGGTCATCGGTGGTTGAATTTGCATAATTTATGCGATTATCCTCACTTCAACGGATCGAAACTACAGTTGCTCCTGAACAACATGAAAGTAATTTCAAGGTCATCAGAAGTCAAACTGACATGGTTCATGTGATTTTACTAATCATCAGATGTCCAGATCCATAATGAATGCGGGGATATACACGTGGGCGGTTTACCCGCCTGCACATGTCTAGTTTCGTTTGTTTTTCCTTGCATATTCGCATACTGCCATCACTTCTAGAATTAGGCTCATTGAACGGAACCCCAGAATGCCTATCAGGTGATTGATCACATGGACATGCTATCATCAAAACATTGTAAGTGAATACGATCAGCTAAGCCCCGGTCACACCGCAACGAAAACAAAAACGGACACAATAACGTTAATGATAAAATCCGAGGGGTCACACTGTAGCGATGAACTCCACACAAATTTGTTGGCTATGCAAATCAGGTGCCACCGCATTGGGCATGCTCAACTAGATTGTTTACGAACATCTTGAACTCCTGACGTGATTGGTCAACAGTTTTTCCGTTATCGGATAGAAAATTCGCTCACCGATCGATTCGCTACAACGAGAAATGTTCTCGTTATCGTTATCGTTCTTGCTACAGTGTGACCAGGGAAATGGAAATCCATTGAATTACGGCTTGACCGACTTTTTTTCTCTTTTGGATTGAGTGTAACCTACATTCATTCATCGATTGAACGCCTAAATTGATAATTATTTATGCGTATTAACAATACCCGCATAGTCGCATACGCATTGATGCCATTAGAATCTCGCATGAAATGGGTCTGGTCAATGTCCCCAAAACGTGTGTGAACGCACATGACATCGGTGTTACACGACATATGGTATTAGTATGTGAAGATGGGACAGTTTGACTGAAGTTAACCTACATTGAGTCATTGATTTGGCCCTATATGGCATGATTTGTGCAAGGAAGTGGAATAATTCCATTATTCATTATATATGCGCATTGATAACACTTGCATACGCATGAATGCATCGACCTGTGCATAAGATAGGTCTGGTTGTGTGAATACACGTGACATCAGTTTCAGGACATATATGGTATTAACAGGTGTGAATGGGCAGTGTAACTGGAATTATTTGTACCTTCATTGATTTGACTCTTTGGCATGATTTGCGCAAGGGAGTGAAATTATTCTTGCATGAAAAAGTCGGGTTGCTCTGCCCAAAGCCCGTGTGGACAAACGTGACATTGGCAATCCACGACGACACTCGTGGTTTCAGTAGGGGAGAATGATAATATAATGATACATCAGAATTTTCCAATTCGCTAGGACATGTGTGAGAAAAAGAATGGTTACGCCCCCGTAAATTCCATTTCGGGTGCTACTTCAAACATTTTGGGTGCTACTACATATTTAGTGAAGAATGCCACCTCCCCACCCCCTCCTGTATTCACCCCCCATATTGCTCTCATGCTTAAAGAATCAATTATGTTGTGTTTGCCTGTTTCAGGGCTATAGGCCTAGTCACTGGAATGATTAAACTAAATTCCTGAAATTGAATTTCAAATCCTGCAGCACCGTAAAGCAAACATATCCCACCGAAAGTCAAAATACTTACGACAACAATTTTTCTCTGATACATATTTCATGTTATCTTGGGGGAAGGTTTATGTTCTGCAGGGAAGATTCAAGGAAATCAAAATAAATGTTAACATCCACACCACACAGATACAGGCTTGTACTACTAGTAGTAGTAGCCTAAAGTTATAGCCTAGCCTAGGCTGTTCAACATGCATTGACTTTGTACAGGAAACAAGTTAAGCCTAGAAACTAAAATCGACTGTTTGAAGACATTGCGTGAAAAATGTGCTCCAGTTTCCGGTGAAAAGTATTAATGTCAACCCATCTACATGTCTGTTGGATCATTTCATGTTTTCTCAAAGAATTCAGGGTGGATGTATTAACATTGATATAGGCCCTGGGCCTACTGTGCTTTGGCCAGCAATAGCACATGTAGTCATACTAGAATTTCTACAGATACCAGTGTTACGCAAAATGTCAACACTTCACATGATCGTCCGACAATCAAATATTCAATGCTTTGCAGTCCACAGGGACTTCCTTTGGACAGTGTATGTCCTGTTGTGGAATGATGCAGACATCGTAACATGTGCGTAAATCGCGATGTGTGAGATCATATTTGTACTGTATCAAAGATTTTGAAGTCGCGCATACGACAGGTTCTGCTGTTTTCGATAGTAGTTTCATTTCTAAGGAACTTATAAGACAGTATTTTCGACATAAAAATAGTTATTTCTTGCTCTTCTAGAGTACAAAATTCTGGCCCTGTGTTACTGTATTTTGAAAGATAATTTACGGGGGCGAATTTAGTCCTTTGCCAATTTTTTTTTCGCCCCCGTCAGTGTCATTTCGGGTGCTCTGTTGATCGTTTCAGGTGCGAATTCGCACTCCGCCCCCGTGTTTTTCGAGCCCTGGACCCAACCCATTGACATGAGTCGGAAGTCGCACTCACTCGAAAAGCATGAGAGTTAAAAAAATAGCTGCATTGGGCACTGAACATGTGATTTGGGTTCAAATTCAAGTGACATTTTCTAATACAAGTTGAATCACAATATCAAGTGTTATATATCATTTTAAAGCTAAGAAAATGCTCTTTCAGGAAATGAATCAATCTCAATTTGTTTAAAAAAAGACTTCAGACTCATTTCAATGTGGTGGGTCACATTTTATGAACGAATATAAATACCATTGCCCCAAATTCAGAATGCGGAATTAGAATGAGGATAATGTCATTATAGATGGTGAACAGCCTGGATTGAACAGCCATCAATGTTCATGAAGCATTAAGACGTATTGTATTCCCTAATTGTCCTCAAAAATATAATGACCATGTACGAAAATCATCAAACAAATTTGGTAGACACAGCAAGTAGATAAGGTTAGGGAGAAGGGTTGAATTTTCAAATGGTGCCCAAGAATGATCCCAAACTCCATATAAAAACATGCAGATAAAATTATTCATTTTGTAGAAATGAACCATAAATCCATGTGTTTCTTGTTTGTTCTTTCTTGCAGTATTCTGTATGCAGATATCGTTGGTTTCACTGCCCTTTCTAGCGGGTGCTCGCCTCCGGAGCTGGTCAAGACTCTCAATGAACTATTTGGGAAATTTGACCAACTTGCAGAGGTACGCTGACTATATAAACACCTCCCTCTTGTATATTATGTTAGCTATTCCTCATTTCAATTTTATTCTCATCAGCTCCATCACTGCTTGTATGGTCAATTAAATAACACAATATTATTAGACAGCGAGCCAGCTGTAACGCAAATGCCTCATAAGTACTGAGTAACGTACACCTGCATAAATAGGACTCTTGCAGTTTTGTTATCCTCGATCGCGTTGACGCAACCTGAGAAAATTGAATATTGAAGGCTCTCATACAACTGCCTTTCCCAGAAGCAATGAGTAATTACAATATATTAGAGCATTCATCATCCTGTGCCTACTATGCAGGGGGGCTCAGCAAAATTTGGGGAAGCCTGAACACCCCCTAACCTCCTCCCCACCTCCCCTCTTCATGTCCCAACACCCCCTAACTCCTCTCCCCATGCCCCCACCCCCACCAAACTCTGACTCCTCTGGATCTAGCCCCTCAGTAATAATGCAACATCCATCAAGGGAACATGCTATGATTCCGCACTAGCCATCTCCAACATCCTTCATTCATTCAGTTCATGTCAGTAACACTCTTTTTCATGAGGAATTGTCACCTGATAGGCCCAATGATTGGATTTCTATTCAATTCCATGCCACATTATTGTACATTTATGGAAATTAAGTAAGATGTTTTCTCACCGAGATCCCACCATACCCAGTAGCTGTTACCATCTCATTTCATCGGCAACAAAAGGTCTACCAATTAATTACAAGGTACCTCACCAGCTGGCCTGTCATCCGGATACAAACCAAATCAAACTGTTGAACGATTTCATCACCAGAAAGTGGCGAAGTAGCTAAATTTCCCCCCACTATGAGGCCCCATTTCACCTACCGGCCTCAATACTCCATCGTTGTTGCAGCTTACCGCGATCATTTTTAGGAGGGACTCATGGCTATAGATGTAGGAGCCATAAGCCTAATCAGCTCCTAAAATATCCAGTAATTCAGTTTATCCTTCCTCAGTGCAGACAGTGAGCTCTCGTTATGGTATAATCATGAAATTAGGGGCTCGATTGGATCCTTGCCTCAGGCCATGTGAGGCATGCTGTCTCATTCTCTGTTTAGTTGATCTCCCTGACTCCAAGTCACCTTCCGCATATTAAGGATACACAAGGCCAGATTGGTTTTAGTTGTTCCACTGCCAATGTCAGTGTCATGTTGATTGGCATTGTATCCAGATTTTCTCATTTGTATGTTTTTCCATCCTATATTTCGCAGCATTCAATTTGTTTTCTTGGCCATGGTTAGGTCCATGTGAAGTCACTCGAGCAAGCATCTAAAGTCCTATTTTTAGAGTCAAAGCTGAGGTCATTCCTACAAACCACAGGCCTGGCTTTCTGAAAATGGACTTTACTGATACATTCAGTGTGGGGCTTATACAAACACTGAGTCTTCTTTGCCCACTTCATGTTGCCAGATCCCTTTGATACAATCGCAATGAAGATGTGTTCAATGTCAGAGTACATAACAGATGTCAAGATGGAGAACGTTGGTTGCACGATTCATGACTATCAGCTCCGATTCCCTCGGGTATATGTCCATGACATGTCTCAGGGTGGACTATCAACGAAAATAAAACACGAATGCGTCAATAATACAAAATGTCCTCAAGTAATTTTATCGCGGTTACCCATTGAAGTTCTCAAGTTTTTTGCAGACACACAATTGTATAAGGATCGAGATTCCTGTGGGTTACCACTTCCATCCATGGGCCTTTTAATTAACTTTGTGTCTTCATGTTTTTTTGGCAGACACACAACTGTATGAGGATCAAGATTCTCGGAGATTGTTACTACTGTGTATCTGGACTACCTATATCAAGGCCCGGCCACGCTGCTAACTGTGTACAGATGGGCCTGGACATGTGTGGGGCCATCAAGTGAGTCACAAAAATATTATCAGGGGCACTTCATCAGCAGGCCATGCTCTACAGTCAAATGGCAGTGCATAGGGATCGACAAACACTGTTGTGGTCCATTTCTAGCAATATCGCTCTGTTCACAAGCATTCAGAAAGGAACAGAAAAGATTGGAAGTTGGCATATACTCCTGCATGGACAGCGCCTAGCTGTGGACTGTTGGCTATCTGCTGTAGCTGTCCAGATGATGGACCCAGTGGTGCCAGGACAGTAGTCAACTTCCTGAAATATTTTGTTGCCCCAGGTATTATTAACTTTCCTATGCACTTATTTACACTTGAGTTTGACCATATATGTAAGTAACAAGTAAAAGAATAGGTAACATAAACGCTAGGCCCTGTGTAGCGATCTTCTGAAATTCGAGATTGTAATTTCATTTGAATAAATACTTTTTGAGGTGTGGTAGCTATGTTGAAACAAGGTCACATACCTTTTCTTGTTGTCGAATACATCAATTCGACCTGTTTCGGCAATGTTATAAACATTTTTTTGTGCTGAAAGTCAAAACAAAATCTTAACTTTGGCAAATTTTGCTGTGTCAGCGATCATCCACCATGCTGTACACAGGCTAGGCATGCATTATAGTTCATGGTATGACATACATCGATGTTGGCGAGTGACTCTGGGTTTACGATCATCGTGATCGGTAGAGAACTTGTTATTCAGGCAGTTGATTTCCGGTAGAAATTGATTAGGTTTGTCTATTTTCTAGAGCTGTGAAAGCATTATTCTCTAGGTGTAGTCACCGTTATGATTTTTGCAATTTAGCAATGAATAGGCATGATGAAACCTACAGAATCTTAGGCCACACTACAGTGCTTTTTAGCTCACCCTAGCCATATGGCT
>JAUOBX010126154.1:0-12560 GCA_032360705.1 Eupentacta quinquesemita
TAATCTTTTAAAATGTATAACTTCTTAACTGAACATGCTATGAATCTGAAACTAAGTTTGAATCGCATGATTTTTAACGCACTATGCTGTGAAATTGATCCAATTTGGCTGGACTTGTCCTTTGAAAAAAAAAAAAAAAAATCATTTGTCCTCTTCAAAGTAGATTAGAAGGAGCTAGGTCATCATGCAGAGGACCAATTCCCATGAATAGGGCGGGGATATACTCGTGAGCGATTTTCCTGTCTGCTAATGTCTAGTTGGATTACTCCGTCTGAAAAAGAGAACATGTGTTAACTCACTTGTAACTGCCAACTTCTGTTTTTATGGTGTCTGCAAAAAACAGAAAGTTTTTGTACGCTAAATATCTCAAATTTGAGCACATATTGAGCATATAACGCCACCCACGAGCAATGCAGAATAATTTCTTCTGACAGTTCCCACCGTTTATGTCACGCTACATAATATGTGTGTGGAGGTCTGCGATATCGGTATACCGTGTGTGGATGGCTGACTGTCTGTATACATTTCTGAAACTATCAATAACTAACAATAATTGAAGTGGATTACATTGAAAAATTGCCCGACCTCGGACCAGCCTTGACCAAGTTTGCAGGGAGCTCCGAGGCCACCCAAATCCTGCCTCGAGGCTAGCCTTCAGTCCCCTAAAACAGTCAGAAAGTGAGTGAATTTATATAATTATTGACATATACATCAATTGGGGGATACCCCGTATCAGGTCTATGTGGATGATTGTGTCGGTTCCCTTGGGTTTAGCCACTGTGAGCATGTGGTTGATAGCTGGGAACTCGCCCATTGCTGATATATCAACTTGATCCCAACATACTTCTCTCCTTCCCTTTCAGCAACAAATGACTGTGCTGTTGACCCGTGTCTAAATGGAGGTCAATGCATCGATGGATATAATGGTTTCGGCTGTAAGTGTACGAAGGGATTCCAGGGCCCAACCTGTGGAGAGAATCCTGATAACTGTATCGACCAGCTGTGTCAAAATGGCGGGAGCTGCGTCGACGGACTCGCCACATTCACATGTAACTGTGCAGAAGGATCTACTGGAGAGCTGTGTGAACTGGACAAAGGTAGGTTGAACTTTCCAACGTTGAGATATAACTGCTTGCATCTGTTGGTCATTCAACATAATTTTCATGTTGGTCAAACATGTCACCGTCTGCTAAGACTTATCCTTACTGCACATTGAGTTGCACACTGGTGCTATCCATGGCCTAAGCTGCGGTCCTAACTGAGGAATTCAACAACTTCCTTAAGTTGGTGATTGATTTTTATTGGTAGCTCACTCTAGCCCCATGGGTGGGTGAGCTATCCATCTTCCCAATTATTTTTTGATCTATCCACAGTTGATTGAATTATTACTCCTCCTACACCCTTCAATGGATAATGATGCAACCTAATTATAATAATTACCATTATCTATGGTGGTCAAAAGTGACAGGTCCAACAAGGTCATCTGGTGGACCATTCTGTGGAAATATGTTACAATCATTTTCCTCCTGGAATCTGAATCAGATGACCAATTATTATTGGGAACCAATGCTTCGTATAGCGTGTTCAGGGATTTTCAGATGAAGGGCATATATATGGTGCCCAATTTGGGTATTTTTATAGATTTTTTTTTGAATGCTTCTCCCAGTGTTTGAATCAAATGAATATGAAGATAGGTCATTGATTCCGAAGGTCATTTGAATGGAATGATTCTCCCACTCATGTGCATTGCACTGATACAAATTGACAGCTGGGCTTGTCAGCTGGGCTTTGACATGACTACATAGATTCCTTTGACTTTGACGAAGTCAAAGGAATCTATGTAGTCATGTCGTGTGTGTGTGTGTGTCTGCGACGCCTGGCTTGTAAACATGGTAACTCAACCCAGCCTGTATGAATGAGGCTAATAATTGGTGAGAATGACAAGTATATAAACCTCAATGTCTTGAGGTTGGGTCAGAGGTCAGCTGAGGTCACTATAGAGCTCAAAGTCTGAAATCCTTGTAAACATGATAAGTTCAGAATGCTCAGCCTGATGGAGCTGAACATTTGGTGTGTGGCTCCCATGGGGAGTAATGGAACCCTATTGTTTTTGGTGTGGATCCGGGTCAGTTTGAGCGACAATTTTTTTGTGGTGAAAAATCAATGTTTCATCCAATTCTGGCTTGTAACTCGATAAGTCCACCCCACCTGAATGGATGGAGCTCATACATGATGGGTATATTCTGCACGATGAGAACATCAACCCCATTCATTTGGGTCAGGCTAGAGGTCATCTGCAATCACTAGAGGGATTGTTGGTCTCATAATGCCAACATTTTATTGTGTAGATGCTTATTGAAAGTACCAGCCCCTTATCATTTTTAGTGGGAACCAGTGGTTTTGAGGTAATAAACCTTGCTGCAGGTTTTGTGATCACAGGTCACATGTATGGAGTCGAGGAATCACTGAGCCTTTAAGCGTTCTGGTTGTTTGATGCATCTGATCGGTATCTGGATCATGCTACCTTGAGGAGCCTAACTGAGTAAGTGAGTATGAGCCATGGAAAATCTCACACACTTAAGCGGAATGATTCATTTGGTATGTATGTTCATTTGTCATGGATACCAGCTCATCTGTTTGTCATGCAGTCTCTATACCAGGTTTTTCCCTCGATGTACCGTAACATTGCACCTCATGCTCAACAAGAGGGGTGACTTCAATGTATTGGTACTCATAGTTATTAGGAGGAACTGTGACACACATATAAACACAAATTGCACAGTCATGTATACATAAACAGACTCATTAGCATTTTAGGTAACTCCAGATTCTCTCGATACCCATGATAAATCTAATTTCACCCAACTATACTTGCTTCTATATTAACCAAGCAATACTCTGTATGACTCGCAGACAGTAACAGTACTGCAGATGTGTTGGCAGGATGACGTGAGGGTATGTCTTATACTTTATCAAAAATTATTTTAGTTGACGGAGGATGGAGCGATTGGTCTGAATGGTCGGCGTGCAGCACCACATGTGGTCCGGGGGAGCAGAATAGGACTCGGGAATGCCACAACCCCTCTCCATACAACGGTGGCTCCGACTGTGGTGGCCTAGGGTCAGAGACAAAGCAGTGCAGTACTCAAGACTGTCCTTGTAAGTATCGCCCTGCATTTTCACCTTTTTGTCTCGCCTGAACTCCGTTCGAGGAGAGAAATAGTGATTACTTCTCCATGTGTGTGTCTGTCTGTCTGTCTGTATGTGTAGAATGATATTTTTCACAATATCTCGTGAACCGTAAATGCCAATGCTGAAATTGGGTATGGAGGAGAGTTATCGTTGCAGAGCACATACTTCTTGTCTCGAAAGTCCAAACTAATTCGCATAAATTTGCGTATTAGTTGAAAAGTAGATTGAAAGATTGTGTACAGGATATCCCATGATCGATGAATGCGTTGTTGATGCAGTTCGGTATATATGATAGCTTTGGAGGGTGGACAAACTGATTAGATTTTCAGTCTGAAGTATGCTGATTGAGTACTCTAATTAGCATAAATAATGCAATTTTCAAAAGTTTCTTGGATTTACAAAACATGGGGGTGTGGTCTACGTTCAGTCCTGATAAACCTAATAATACAGTCAAGGCCACCCAAGGTCATTATTAGGAATTAGGAGGTCCGATTAGCACAACGTAATGCAATTTTCTCAAGTTTGTTGGATTCTTACAAAATTTAGTGGATATAGTCCACTTTTGGTCCCGATAAACCTCATAATGCATTCAAGGTCATTCATTCCAATGTTATCAGATGTCAAGCTCTGATAACCAAAAAGTGTTCCTCCAGATAAAACTTTCAACATAATTATATAACTATATACTGAATCAGTGGAGAAATTGTGATAATTTTTCCACGATTTCTATGAGAGGACTCATAGAAAAAAGACACTGGTTACGCAACCAGGTGAGACTCTCTTTGACGATCGTCTTGTTCCACTAGATACAATCAGTGTTTGAAGCAATGTAACTCAAATAGGCCTATTTCAGTAATATTGAAATAAGCATACCTATAATATGGAAGCAATTATTGTCACTAGAGGTTCTGGCAACTAACCTCAAGCATTAGAAATAAACACCCAGGAGCAGCAATCCTGAGGAAGAGGGAGGGAGGGGCGTCCACATGGTAATTAATTTTTGCTTCCGTGCCGAGGGCAATAGGAATCTATGCGATGGTGTGGCCGTGTGTGTGCGTGTATGTGTGTGTGTCAAGCCCCATGTGAACACGATAACTAGTGAATAGAAAAGTGCAGAGACTTCAACTTCATACGCTGATGTAGGTTGGTCATATGGATGGAGTACATGATCCCCTTCGTTTTGGGGCCTGTTCCAATGTCATCTGGGGTCGGCATAGGTCAATGTTTTAAAACCTTGTAAACAGGATAATTAGTGATAACAAAAGTGCAGAGACTTCATACTTGGTATGTAGGTTGGAGTATGGAGTACATGGTTCCTATTTTTTGGGGGTTTAGGCCCAGGCCATCTGTGGTCAACAGAGGTCGAAGTCTGAAAACCTTGTGAACACAATGACTTGTGAACAAAAAAGTGTGGAGACTTCATACTTGGTTTATAGGTTTGCCACATGGAGTACATGATCCCTATTGTTCTTCTTGTTGGTGGGGTCAACAGAAGTCAAAATCTAAAAACCTTGTAAACATGATAACTATAGTGAACCAAAAGGTGCAGTCTTCATGTCTATAGCCGGTAGGTTGGTCATATAGAGTACATGATCCCTATCGTTGGGGGTTTGGTTCAAGGTCATCTGGGATCAACAGAGGTTGAAGTCCAAGAACCTTGTTACCATTATTCATAACTAGTGAATGAAAAAATGCTGAGACTTCATACTAGTAGCAGTATATAGTTTTGTCATGGGAAGTACATGACCCCTATTGTTTTGGGGTCTGTTCCAAGGTTACCTAGAGTCAACAGAGGTCAAAGTCCGAAAACCTTGTCAAAACTATGACTAGTGAACAAATGGGTGCAGAAACTTCATGCTCGGTTTGTAGGTCGGCCATACGGAGCACATGTGATCGCTATGTTTGTTAGTCAGATCTGAGGTCATTGCTATTGTGTTTTTTTTGTGGCAATTATTAAGGAAAGGAATCGTTAGGCATTATTGCAGTCTTGTTTGGAGGAAAAAACCTTCCCCCCTGAATATTTTGGAGCCACACATTAAATCGCCATTCGTTTTTCAGATTGCAAACCTTTCAAGCAGCCGTCCAATGGTGGTGCTTCTTGCCTAACCAAGAATGATGACGAGATCTGCAAGATATATTGCTACGAGGGCTATGAGTTTAGTGTGTGGCCTCTCAAGGAATACATATGTGGTCCATCAACCAAGTTTATCTGGAGCCATGAAACTACATCAAATCCATATCTCCGGACGCCATCTTGCACTCGTGAGTTATTTGTGTTTGTTCGGGTCCCAAAGTAACAAAGTATATACATTTCCGGAATTTGCGAAGGCGACTGTAAAAGTGAAAAACGGTAAACCCAAAGAACTGAATTGTACTCGGAAGGTAGTGTCAGGGCACATTGATTTGCCCAATTGTCCTATACCTAGCAGCACTAAATCCGTATCCCAATTTGTTATCCTTAAATACTGAAATCAGCAAATTTCTTTTTAGGAGTTAGGGATCGTTTCAATTGTTGTTTGATAAGGAAAGTGCACTTCTCATGTAACACATTATTGATTTTAAGAACCCGTCATACAACTTTGTCTAGTAGTCATCACAATTCATTATTAGATCCAATCCACAGGCGAGTGCGCAAAATAATAGGAATGGCACAACAAATTACTCATTTCGTCCATCAATTCACCACTCGGATACTCTCAATATTCCTCAATTATATGTCATATAAGAGCTCGATGATATGAGTTCCATGGTGATATTACTTCAAAGATAAAGTTCTTTATCACATTTTGAGTGCGAATTAGTGCACAAATCAATGGACCACCATGCTACGAAGTTCTACTCCAACAGGATATACAGAGGATTGGATGAGGTAAGAGAGTAGAAAAGCAGTCCAGTGCACTCAGCTCGAAGAAGGCGGGGAGGGAGGGAGGGGGGAATGCGGACTCGGCTGGAGGGTTGTCTAGATGCTGTGGCCTAACGATCAGTTGTAATCGAGTCTCATTGTGTGCTATACGATCGCACTTGGTTCTAACTCGACGGGCCTAAATGAGAGTCTCCTTCGAAATGCAACTGCCTCTATTACTTCGTTCATCAAGCCTGGTGATATTTTTTTTATTAAAGGGAAGAACAATCCAGAGAAGATCAGGAGCGGGGTAAAGCACGTCTTCACTGACTTACCATGTGATGACCTGAGTGAGCAGGAAGCTACAACGCTTGATAACAACATCGCCCAAGCAGCCACGGCAGTGGGGCAAGAGACCTGCAAGGGAGACTGTACCTTAGCTTCAGTCACGGTCAGTGGATGCTCTGGGAACTCTACCGCTGGCCAGTCATCCAACGACACTGGCGTCAACGTCACAGTTTCCATGGTCTTAACCGAGGTGTTAAATGTTACTGGTGGGAACCTGACTGACGATTATGACGGTGAGTAGTTGCTTAGTGGCAGTCAAGTAATCGACTGCATGCCCAGGAAAAGGAAATCAACAGGGAAATATTGTCACGAACAAGGCTTGGTGGTAGGGTAGGGTATATATATAGTGCATGTACCATTTTTGGTTTTGGGCAATTCGTGTTTCCAGTCCTGTTCACAGAATCATGCAGAGACAAGTGGCCAGACGCAATTTTGAATTATATGCAAATGAATCCCTACGTTGCCCATGGGATACCACTCTATGTGGAAACTGTTATTATCAATATCTTTAGTAACTTCACCCTATATACACATACAAGTACCATTTTGAAGACAGTGTATTGCTCTCTGCCAATTTGCTGACAACTCAGAGATGATTACTGCAGGTGACTCGTCTCAGATTTTTATGCTATGGGTCACATATGCTCGAATAACTCTCTATCTCCGGAGTTTAATTACCATGATATTCTCCTGTCTGTTGCTATGTGCATTCAACTTGCTGCATGCAAAACCACTCCACTGTGGAGTCATCGGGTGGAACTAGATGTAACTGACCATGGAGGATGCTTATTTGCAGCACAGTGTAAATTTGCAATGTACATTGATCATGTTCATTTGGAAAAAAATTATACACCCTCTCACACAAAAGATTGAATTTAGGACCATTCAGATGGAATCAATTTCGTTAGAATGCTGCTAGGTATAGGCAATGACTGCAATTCTCGGTGAGAATTCATGGATTTCTAACGAAAAAATTATGTTACTATTTTTGGATTCGACCGATTTCATTGTGCAGCACTTCGATCATTTATTGGAAAAGCGCTCTATAATGAATAATTCCCACAAATTATGCATACATGTAGGCTATTAATGTGGGCATCCCCAACTTTCACACAATATATGAAACACTGCCACATCTGACGAAACACTAGTTTGGCTCATGAAATACTACAGCAACTAGTATGAATTTGTTAAAAGAAATTTGGTTACGTTCACTTGGTCTCACATGGAAAGACCATGTTTTCTGTCCAATGATGATCTAGACACGAGGATTGTGGAACGATGACCGTTACCTTCGGAAACTGTTCTTCAACATCAAGCAAAAAGTTAGTTATTAGGACATGCAGTATGTTGTGGATACCTTACATGTGCTGTACTCAGTGGGCTACCCCTTGGAGACAAACATAAGCCAGGCTGACCGCACTCACAATGGATTGACAATTAATCAATAGGCCAGGATGTTCTGCAGTCCGGCTACTTGAGGATGGCAGGCACTGGATAAACATTATGAAAGTTACAAAGGGTTGTTAATAATCTTTGTCAACGAGTAAATTTGGCTCATGAACATTGATTGCATAATTGTTTTATGTCACAGTTATCGATGAACCAGGGGCAATTATAGCCATCGCGCACCTCACGAGCGTGACTGAAGAGATCATCGCTAAGGCTGATGGGGGCGCCCTTTGCGTGTCGGTGGGAGGCCAGATCTACGATCCTACTTACGAGGAGGGCAAGGGGTCCATGCTGTGCGGGGCTGGGTCCATAGGTGTCTTCAACACAAGCCTTTGTGGTAAGGGAATGAATGGCATGGGTGTATTCCTATTGTTCGTTAGTGATAGATCATGACATTCTCCAATAGAGAGACCTGATTAGCTGCCCATGCAGTCATGTGACACCATAACATAACCTCTACATCATCTTACAGAACTATCAGTTCCGTTAGTTTCGGCCACACCCACTGAAACTATCACAACATGCGCAGGTCAGGTCAGAGGTCAACAGAGGTCAAAGTCTGGAAATCTTGTTAATAGCATAAGTCCAGAATGCTTGGTCTGACCAGGATGAAATGTGGTATGTAGCTATGTTGTGGGGTGTACAGGAACCAATTTTTTTTGGTGTAGACCGGGGGCCATTTCTTGGCAAAAAATGAAAAATTGTGAAAAATCTGTGTTTGGGCTAATTTTGACTGGTTGACTTGAATGAATTTACATGTATAATACCTTTGATACCTCTGCCAAGTGGTACATGTCTGGATGCTGCTATGAATATCATGTATGCTGCTGGTCGCATGTTTATACTGATTCAGTTCTATTCGGGTCGGGTCATCGGAGGAGGTCAACAAAGGCTAAAATGAACCTTGTTATCACCATCACTGTTGAATTCAGAGTTGTAGACTCCGAGGGTTCATGTTATAATTATGTTCACCCTATTTTTGAGGTTGAGGTAAAGCCTGTGACTCCATTCCGCTTATGAGATCAGTAGCGATGAAATAACCATAGCAAGGACCAAGGAATCACTTAGTACACAGAGTTGCATTCTTGTCTGAATGTATTTTTGCTGTTATGGTTTTGTTTTCGATCTCTGCAAGCCAATTACAGCCGCATATAGGCATGTTCAACATCTTTGCTCCTGTGAATGAAACATTCATGGTATTATGCTGCATCTCGCACCTATGGAATAAATCAAAGGTTTAGTTGTGACCATGACGTAACCATCTGGCAAATAGGTCAAGTGTGACTGGTATTGCCTTGAGAATGAGCGCTCCGCCGGGGGCATGTGCAGTCGCCACTGTTGAAACTCATGACAGGGTGTGAGTGTGAGCATGGGCCTCTCAGCAAAGTACAATGTAACCTTTATTTATTAAACCTAATAATAGTTTCTCAGTGCCCTATGGGTAGATTACTATCAGGTCACGGATGACTATGAGAGCTTTGCTAGGCTTGGGCAGGTGCAGTCACTGCGATTGACATCCATGACAGGGTGTGGGTATGGCCATGGGATAGCCGATAACTGATAATGTCCGGTTCCAAACCGCTCCACATATATCACAACTGATTGTTAATGACTTGTCAATCTCTCACTCATAGTGCTCAACACTCACTGCTCTCTCCCGACACATCAAGACTTCTTTGTGTGCTCTGGGGGACCTACCAATAGTGGCTACTACAGGCTGGGCACCTTACTCATCAGGAGCAACCTCACAGGGTACCGCTTTTATTGAAGGGTACCGTGGAGCTATCATAAGACATTCGTTATCCAATAGCACTGTGCGGAGAAGCCTCTCCATCCTTGCTGGGGTTCGAACTTATCGATCAATAGACTGGAGCTTTGATGACTGAGCTGATCCGCCTCTCAAATATAGGATCGCCCACTTCTCAGCCAACTCAACAACAGGTTAATCCATCGTAGCGGAAGGCTAGATCTGTCCCATCCAGTACTAACCGCCATCGTACATCTTCCCTCAGTACAGCAATTTCCTTACATATCTTAGATTGTACCAGGTAGCTTTGCATGTGCAATCCTTCTTATCATTCTACCCAGGTTTCATTAGATTATATGTGCGTTTTAGTATCCTAACGTTTTTACTGTAATTGTATTGTTCATGTTATAACCTTTGACTGCAGACGTGTCATTTCCTTCCCAGAGGATTCAAGTATGTCTATCTATCTCTATATCTATCCAACTAACCCAGCAATCTCTCTCCTTCCTCAGTATTCTGTGAGCCCGGTACCTATCAGGTGGGAGATGGCTGCTCATTCTGTGAGTTTGGCTTCTACCAGCCAGAGGCAGGCCAGACGTCCTGTATTATGTGCCCAGGCGGACGGAACAAGACTGGATTGGGGACCATCAGTGAAGATGAATGTCTGCCGGGAATATTGCTAACCTAGAACTGACCTTACAATGGTGGTGGTAATAAAACATTTTTTGATCAAGCAGTGATTCAAACTTTGGTATAGGCCTAATGCAACCTTCATTTTCTCTCTTGAAAGCCAGATTATGACTCTTTACGTAAAAGTTGCAATGGCAAGTCATTCATGTGTCTTCTCATTTTAGTTATTTTTCAGTACAATCATAGGCATACAATCCAAGCAGAGAACTCGTTTTAAAGTTCGTCAGAACAGAACAACTGATGTTGACTTGTTTAATATGGTTAAAATGTACACTTTATGAATGATTATCTCAATGAATATGTTTGTATGTGAGTATTAGAGAATATATTACATTTACTATTCAATTGTTAAGTGAATATTGAAATATACAGGCCTATCAGATAGTGTCACCGGAAGGGAGGAATAATTTGTGTAACTTTTTGCATTCCAACTCGAGCCTAAGCATACCACCAAGATATTGTAACTATTACTACATATCTGATTTGATTGACTCATTCATATTTTACAGCAAAATTATTCATTCAAGTAACATTAGTTATTGTAAAGAATGTTTTATGCCCACCCAGTACTTCATTGACCTTCAATAACTTCCCAGGCAGCCTCTAAAATGACCTATGACTAACTAATCAGAATTTTGTAGACGATAAGCGTACCCTTACAGTGGTCATACTTGAATCGCTGGAGTGGACACATGCGATGACACTAACACAGGCGGCGGATCAGCTCAGTCGATAGAAATTCCAACTATTGATCAATAGATTGTGGATAATATGTAAAAACTGGAGAGTCTTCTACACAATGCCCTTGGACGAAGCATGTCTCCTTGACTGTTGCACAATACCCATGTGTAATTGGAAACCTTGTGTGGTGACTTGTGATGATCAGAAAGTTGCAAGCTCGAACCCAGACTGACTAGCATTTCCGGCACGTCATGAGGCAGAACGCTTGATATCCATTGCCTCGTCCCCCCCAGGTGTTATTAGAAACCTTGTAGGGCGACTTGTAAATAGTAGCATGTGTCATATGTGGCAGCCCTATTAGGATGTCCCCCGGTGTACACGATGTGGTGACACGAGAGAAGCATGTGTCAAGATTTACCACCACGAGTTACATACTACACAGTATGGGTTTGACACATCACTAATGATCAGTGGTAATATGCTGCAAAGAGCCTTAGAGCAGTCACTGACTGAATAGTGTGGTATATACACCACAAGTTGCAGGTTTGATAAATCACTAATAATCAGGGGTAATACGCTGGGAAGGGCCTTAGAGCAGTCACTGATTGAATAGGGTGCTATATAAATGTGGTATATACACCACAAGTTGCAGGTTTGACAAATCACTAATGATCAGGGGTAATACGCTGCGAAGAGCCTTGGAGCAGTAACTGACTGAATAGGGTGCTATATAAATGTGGTATATATTAACATATCATTTCAACAGAAACTAAATTATATTTTGGCAAGTGTTCAAATGACAAATCATGAACAGTAGGCCTGTACCTCGTTAAGTACTCACCAGTGCCCAACAACCGTGCAATGTAATTGTTTTGTTCTCGCTATTTATTCATAATGAACATCATTATTCTTACAATATTCTATCATTTGGGGGCCTAACCCCATTCTTATGTTTCCTTTCCTTCAATAAATAATGACTAATCAATTGCTGAATAAATGTTAAATGGCACTTGTCTTGTCTCGGTCTTGTTTGGTATCATGGAAGAACCAACTTGTAGTTATCACTGCATAGGATCCTCTATTCTGTAGGTAGGTTCACCATATGAGGTACATCATTCCTATTGATTTGAAGTTGTGTCAAAGTCTGTCATAAGCCAACGTGAGACATGTAAGTGAGACCTGACTTCATTATTCTTTGGAAATTTAGGGTTGTGTCTGCAATAAATCTATTCAGGGCACATTGTTTAAGTAATGGCATGACTTTTTGGGGGAGCTTAGTAACATTCAACTGACCGAAGGGAGGAACCACTACACAGTGTTGCATACTTCGTTAGAAAAATTGATGAACATGATCTAGGCTACTCTTTTTCCTGGAATTAGCGATATGATGGAGGCCACGAGAGGTGACTCAATGTGTGGAATTTGTATAATTCAGGATGATTTTTAGCTCAAACCAGCTAAGTTGGTTGAGCTATTGTAATGGCTATCTATCTATCTATCTATCCAGTCTGTAAACTTTTGCCTTTTTGGATGCCAAATGTTCATTCTTTGAAGGATGTTGACCAAACTTGGAGGCAATGTTCATTGAATTATGGCACATGATTGACC
>JAUOBX010126265.1:0-12557 GCA_032360705.1 Eupentacta quinquesemita
TAGATAGATAGATAGATAGATAGACCTGCATGATCACAATAGCTCACCTAGCCATATGGCTAGGGTGAGCTAAAAACGGAATCCTGCAAAATTGACCTCCGGTGACCTCGAAATGACCGCCATGTCGTTCGGGACTGAACTATAGACCTATTCACCAAGTTTCGTCAAATCCAACAACGTTAAGAAAATTACGCAAATTTGACCTCCGGTGACCTTGTAATTACTGCCATGTTTTTCTGGTCCAAGTATAGTCCACATCCACTAAGTTTTGCGTCAATCGGACAGACTTGATATTTTCGCGTGAAACAATTAAAATAGAGGGCAGCAGTTATGCAACAATGTCCACTTTCGAACCCATACGATATTTCTTTGAGGTGGACATGCGTGCCAAGTGTCGCTCCAATCCGTCATTGAGTGGTATATCTTTCGCTTTGACACAAAAAGCAGCGGAGAGGACTACGGCGGCGGTGGCGGCGGCAGTGGCGACAGAGATGAAGAAGGCGAAATCCTAATATCCCCAAAGTGGGGATATAATTATGCTCATGCTCACAGTGGCTGAACCCAATAAAACATTCAGGAACAGACACAATTTTACACATAGACCTCGTGTTACGGGGTATCTTCAAGCTGCCATAACTTTTTAGAACTGTAATTTTACCCAATCCTCGACTATGTTATTGCTCTCAAGTGTGGGGGAAATGTTAGTGATAATTTGTGGTGAGCGGATTTATAATTTCTCCCAGGGGAGTTTCGAAAGATTGCCCCAGCTCCGAATGATTGATACCTCCATTGCTCTGTACACTGTTCACGTAGTCCGGTCTCTGCACACTCCCGGGTGACATCTGACATAAATCAATTAGCATACCAGGTGTGATGCAACTGTGAACAGGCTTATTCTCAGGACCAAATATAGATAATGTATTCACAAAATTCAAATTTAATACCATCTAACAAACTAGGATTTTCCCTCAACTTCATTTACTTATTTTACCTAGATTGATGCATTACAGATGTTCACTATATACACATGATTAATATGTGGAAAATGCAGTTCAGCAATTGCTCGCTACTATACAGACAGACATACAGTCACACACAGACCAATTGCTAAAATCAGGTCAACACTTGGTTTGGTTGATTGATCCGTGTATGGTCTTGTAACAAAAACTAAGAACACTGTCAGAAGCGTGCTACTGATCCAACCCCAGTAATGCACTTTTCATTAAAAAGCAATTTGGGAGAAGTACAGTATACACTTCAGGAGCCCCCTTTACATTTCCTTGGTGACAACTCTCTCGATCCTTCTTGTTTCCGACTGCTCATATATTGTGCAAACATTGTCACAAATAATGCAAAACTGCTACAATTATGAAACCTCAAATTATCTCACGCACGCAAGACTGGTGCGACAAAAGTGCAAATATGAATGACGACCAAGCCAATAAAAGGCTGATGCCCAATTAGCCGGATTGATTGCTGCCTCGAAAGGATTATTGGCGATATCAATCATCCAGAGGATTCTATTTTAGCACCCTCATTTTTTTGACTTGATCGGATCATTCAAGACCTCCACAAAGTGTGTCACCATAACGACTAAGAGAGACATTAGAGCGTGCGACCCCATTCTGAATCGTGGAGCACTTTGACATCACAACCTACCCTGGATTCCTGTTCATGACAAAATTGGATTTCGGGAATCAGATAATGCTTCCGCGATTGAACGTGCAGATGGTTCAGCAATTAGGTACCGATAAGAAGGGATGCCTAATGGAGCTGGGGTTCTATTTTCATCAGAATGGGTCGACAAGGAAAATAAAAATATCGCCTAGTTCACTATATAGTGTGTAGCTGTCACACCTGGCAGGTGGAACAATGTATTTTTAGATGAGGAATTGATTGGGTAAAAGCCGAGAGGTTTATTCTTCTTAAACTCATAGATACAATGTACTACATTGTGAATGTACCTTGACTTGCATATCTGCAAGACTGATTCAGCAAACCATGTCATTCCATGTGACAGGGGTGTCATCAGAGCAAGGAAAAATGGAAATGATCAATCTGACACTGAAGATACGAGCTACTACAGAGTGAGAGAAACTGTTCAGTTTCTCCTGAAACTGACTGCATGGGACTTTATTCTCAAATCTTGGGGGAGACCAAAACTCTCAAAATTAGAATTCAAGACTAGGAGTATTGGCAATGACAGTTGGCTCCAGTATTGACATCAGAAAACAGCTGAAGACTTGTGACAACTAACAACTGCCATCTCAATGTTTCTTCCCAATAAACCTCAATCTATGACGTGACTGTTTGCCTGAAGATTTGCAGAAAAGTCACACTCTTTTGACAATGTTCTTCTCCCATGGAACTAAACTCAGTGGAAATCTTTATAAATTAGATCTCAGGGATCCAGCAAACAACGAATGCCTTGTTGCCACTTTATGAATGCGGTCTACTGAGAATAACTACTTTCAACATCTGTAAATAAAATGAAATTCAGTTCAGTTTAAAGATGAAGAGGCCTACAGAGTTCTCCCGCAATTCCTAAAATACGAGCCGGGAGATTAACACTTTTGAGCAAAATATCAACTCCAGGAAGGCTATTCCACTTACACTCTTTACATAAACCCCCAATGTTCAACCTGCAGGATTTGCTATGGAGCTTTAGGCTATACCCCCCATTGCATGGTAACTCAAAGCAGAAATTAAGGGGTGACTAGATAGTCAATGGACAAATCTAAAAATCTGAATAAAACTGCTCCTGATTTTTCTCAGCTCAATTGAATTCATATGGCATCTTGAAGACAGCTATACAATTAATCTACTAACTCTTCTTCAAACATATCCAGTTACCCGCCTCCCTTTCGAAACAAAAGGATTCTACACTTAATTGGACGAAATACTCAAGGCAAGGTCCCACCAATTGCAAAGAGCCTGAAAACAATATCTACAACGAGGAAACTAAAGTGACATTCATTAAAGATAGAGTTACTCATCTAATGATCCAGTACCTCCCAAAAAGGGAAGCTACCACACTGGGACAAATTAGAGACATAGAGGGGGCTGTTTATAAATGTCACACATGCTTTTGCCTTCTACAATGAGTAAATATATGGGAATTGCTTTAGTATATCATTTATTCAATGTTCACTTTACAAAGTCTCAGAGTAGTTGAGGAACAGTATACATCTTCTCAATTTTGAGGGGCAGCAGGGCTGGGTGGAGAGCATTTTTTTAGGGAGGGGGAGGGGAGCCTGGGGAGGGGTGCATGGCAAAACGAGAAAAGTACTGAAGATGGATTGAAGTATTGTGTATTAATTCACTGTTACAGTTGATGGAGAGATAGCTAATATGAGTCACATGAATCAACATGTTATATGTTATGAAGAAGTCCTCACACTTTTCATACAAGGTGCACATTTCCTTTGAAAGACATCTGCAGGACAAGCTCACATATGTAGTAATGACTATATCAACCAGTTTGAACCTTAAAATTTGTTCAAAGTTCCATTTTTAATTTAAATGACTTTGAAGTTTATGCCATGTGCAATGCACAATATAGAAGACATGTAATAGTACAATATATTCAATGTAGTTTCTTTATGGACATTTTTTTACAAATTGTCTGTTTTTCCTCCGAAATGTGGACAAGAAACTTAACCTTCATCCAAATGGTTTTCTGTGGTGAGATAATGAGCAAGCAAAATAATTGCTCCGGGAAGAGAACAACGGTCAAACCAACAGCAGAATGATGAGTATACAAACATACAAAAAACATTAAGAGACAATCTCCCTGCCTCCGCCAGGTGCAAAACTGTCCCAATAATTGCACAATTGGGTCTCCCGCCAAATTGTTGGTAACATTGTTGAACCAGTGGGAAGGTCGATGACTTTTCTCAAGAATGTTGTTGAAAATGCAGTTTTGACCTATGTGCACATAGTTTTCCATTCTCTCCAATGATACGGGACGTGATAGACAGGGTCACCCGCCGGAATGCGTGCCATATGCTCGAAGAAGCGCAATTGACGAGTCACCCCAGTGTGATGGAGTCGACGGCCTGGGCGGCCTCGTTGCGCTTGGTTAGCAAAGTTGCACAGGTAGGGAGTCAGGGGGTAGACAGGCTCAGGCCTGGTCGCTGGCTCGGAGGAGGCTGTGTGACTGGAAGCGGAGGGTGGATGCGGCTAGGTGCGGAACAAGCCTGTGCTCCAATGAGTGAATGACAATATTACCTCCCTAATCATGGTACCTGCACTTGCCCTTCAGAGGTGGGGATTCTACAGATCATACACCACAGAATTCTAACCCATTTTCATCGCACATTTCAATTTGGATTCAAACGTATGAAGTTATTGCACATTCAGATGTTTTGGGGCAAAGCATTCTATTGATTCACTAGATGGCTTGACAGATATTGGAGGGTTAAAACAACCAGAGCGAGTTGCCCTAGAGACATACCTCCTTGAGGTGACAGGGACATCGAGAAACCCTACATGTGTCAATTGTGAATAAGTACTGGGGATAATTCCCCTTCTCGTTTCGACTAGTGCTCAGATGATATCAAATCAAGGGAACGCTACTTTACGCCCCCCAACTGACAGACAACCAGCAGAAGCTTTCTTCCGTTTGTTTTTCCCCGATGCCCAACCATGGTAATTGCGTGTACAGACCACCGCTAAGACGTTTGGAACCAGGGTTGCAAATACTTTTTTAATTTTCAGGGGTTACACTTTCCTCGAAATCTGGAGATTTTCAAGGGCTATTCCACCCCAACAACACACTTTCCCTTTGATTTTCAGGGGCTACTTCAGTGATTTTCAAGGGCTACTTTGGTCATTTCAGGGGTGATATCTGCCTCAGGCCTTTAGTTATCATACCTGTAACAGTTCTATTGGTGTGAGCAGTATCCTGGCTACATCCAGAGCTACGTTCCCCTGTCCAATCACCGCTGCTCTCCTCGTGTCCAAGTTAGGTCTGAGCTGTCGGAAAATCAGAAAATAGGAATATAAATGAATATGTGGTAGACTTAGTTAGACATTGGCAGTGAGGGTCTTGATACACTAAACATGTGTCAAGATAAGGATATATACCTTCATATGCCAACTGACACCATATCATTATTAGTTAGTACTTGAATAATACCTAGCTACACTCAACCAACTGTAGGTCATGATGATAAGCCTGTTCACAGTTGCATTCTACGCTGTATGCTAATGATCTGTGTCGAAGGTCACCTGGGAGCGTGCAGAGATCGGAGTGCTCGAACAGTGTACAAAGCAATGGAGATATCGCTCGTTCGGAGGTCGGGCAATCTTTAGAAACTCCACATGCGAAAACTATGAATCCTTTCACCACAAAAATTCACTACCATTTCCCCCACACTTGAGGACAATAACATAGTTGAAGATTGGGTGAAATTACATAATTATGAAAAGTTAGGGCAGTTTAAAAATACCTCGTAAAGATAAGTCAATGAGCCAAATTTCGAACGTTTAATAAGATCTAGCCGCTGTGAGCATGGGCATTGATAACAGTGAACTGGCCTAGTGAAGCAATAAAGTAGGTATATTTTCCTGCCACAGTACATACCTCAAACCCCCCTAACCCTTCCCTACTCATCCCTGTACCCAGATATCACTTCCCAAACAAATTGCTGTCCCAGAGCACCTTCCTGCAGGCATTTTTAATTATTCCCGACATGTCCCCACCAGGTCAATATAGCTGCCATTGGGACCTGTGTCTATCTGTCCTTGGACGTGCTGAGTAAACCAGCAATTCTTCTTGAAGGCCCCAACAATGAGCCACGGTTACTAATGCGCATGCTCACAGCGACTAAACCTAATGAAATGTTCAGGAATATACAAAAATCCACACATAGACTCATCATAACGAGGTATTTTTAAACTGCCATAACTCATCGGAAATTAGGTAATTCCACCCAATCTTGGACTATATTATTGTAAGTGTGGGGGAAGACTAGTGATGTTTTGTGTTGGGAGGATTCAAAAATTGCTCCAGGGGAGTTTCGAAAGATTGTCCTACCTCCAAATGAACGAAATCTCCATTGCTTTTCGCGCCCCGAATGACCTACCACATAGATCATTAGCATACCACGATTTATGCAACTGTGAACAGGCTTATAGTCGGGTCCCTAAAGAGAATGCAGAATAGGTAGAACATACACACATATAGTTACACACACACCCACACACACACACACAAATAACGTTTGTACTCCTTCGATGTTGCTATTGTCAAAAATACACCCACAGTACAATGCTTGCTTGCATGATGCTGGTTCGTAATTTTAGGCAGCAGCTCCTTGTGCCATCCAGTCATGTGCTCAAAGTCATAGCATACTGGCAGAAATGTAACCTCAGAATGCAATACTGACATAGTTCCTAACCATAAGCTATCGCCACACACACCCACAGTGTAGTCTACACATGCCCCCACCTACAAATATACGCACACATAACAAATTGCAAGCGTAGTCTTATTCTGATCTTCATTCACCCAAGACGATTACCTGTGCAACAGATAGCCACAAGCAAAGCAGTTAGATCGACACAAAGCGAAGTGGATGAGGTACATTAATCAATCACTGTGGTTAAACCAGACAGAAATTTGCCTACAACAACAGCAACAGAACGGGGGCTGAATGACAATCCCTTAACATTTACAATCGAGATCGATCTTCAAAAGATCGAAAAGTGAAATAGGAACCGACTCCATCAGCCATGTTGACACAGAAAATAGAGCATGTCATAAAACTCTGCATATAAACACACCTTTAATAAGACTGCACTTAGGGAGGGCGATTACGAACAACCCAGTTTTGATTTTACCGTAAAACGGAAAGGCTCGATCGTAATTACGGCTTAGCTAACAAGAGGAAGACGTAAATCAATCAGCCTCACTAGAAACAGACTGGTATCACAGACAGGACACAGGGAAAAATTGGCTTGTTCATCCCATCCAATCTTTCGTCAAACATCCTGGCCAAGGCGGCAAATGATGCATAAAATACTGCTGCGAATGTCAGAGGGAGTTGATGGAGTCTGAGGAATGTATCGGATGGAATTCTCTCTCATCATATGGACATGTGCAACATAGTGATGGTTGGACTCGGAGGTGCACTGAATTACAAATTGTGGTACGGAAGCCTGTGGGAGACCGACGGAGACCTAGTCTGGTGTGGTGCCCGAAGATATTTCTTTTGACAACTGAAAATCATGGGGAAATGTGTTGTTGGGGCAATATAGCCCTTGAGAATCTTTGAAATTCAAAGAAAGTAGTTCCTGAAAATATAGGAGTTTTTGCAGCCCTTCACGGACCCTATACTACAGAGAATCGCAGTCCCGAAGCGATTCATGAGGGCTGCTATGGGCCATATCACCCACTGAGGTGATTAATTCAGACGTTGAATGGTTGGTGATGATGATATAATGCTGAATGCCTATATCTTACAGAAGAAACATATTAAATTACTCTGTCTACGAGCAGAAAGAAAATAAAGGTAGAGGTGAAGGAAGACATGAATAAACCAGACATGTGTAGACGGAGTAAACCCGCCCACGTGTATATGATGAATATCCCTGCATTATTTATGACAATTTGTGGAGGACTTGATCAAGTACACTACAACATTGGATGGGAACCTGCATTCTGCTGCTGAGAGGGCTCACGCTACATGGAAGAGTTCTGTGAACACTGTCAGGATCAGGATGATGCACACTGTATTACAGACAAATTTCATAATCCCTATAAACACTGAACCTAATCCTTACCCTAATTCTCAAATCCTAATGATGGAGAACGAACAATACTGTGCAAACCAAACAGCCAATCATAAAGAGGCTTTGCCTTGAGTACAGTATGCATCAACTGTCATGATCTGTCTTATAATACAGGGCCTTCAAAAGTAGCTGGTCGCCGGCGGCAAATCGCCGCCTAGAAGAACTTTTGCCGCCGCCCACTTAATGGAAAATCCAAACGAAAGAAATCCCCCCAAGAAAGATCCCCCAAAAAATCCAAATCACTTCAAATGAGGCAGTGTTCTGTTCTTCATCAACTATACCAGACGATACAGAATACAACCCACAGAAGAAGAAAAAATCCCCTCAAAATACCCCCAAATTTTAGCCACATAAATTGATCAAATTTTATCAAAGATTGCACCATTTTGCATCTAGGCCACTGTCCATGAGCAACACATTTCCGAAAAAGGGGGGAGGACACCCCCTCCCTCATGCCAGCGATTAGTAACTAACGCACCCTCCTTCCTGCCATGTAGCCTCCTACTTATGGTTGAAATGAAAGCCCCGATAATATTAATTTAAATATCTAATAAACAAATATTTCCATCAGGCCTGAAACTGGTTAATTATTATTATTATTGAATTATTTCAGATTTTATAACGGTTTGCCAATATCTGTGCGTTTCACTAGAATGAAATTCAGTCGATACCTTCACCAGTTGCTCCATGAGCCTAAATGATCTAGTCATTATCAAATCCATCATGTGTACTTGAGCAAAGTTTTTGTTAACTGGTTGGATGTTATATGGTATGGTACTATGATCTCTACAAATCCTGAATATTACCTGTCTTCTCTAAGATGGAGTTAGAACTGATTTTTTACGTGAAAGAAGTGACAATGTTCAAGAAGTTAACTAATCACATTGAGCATTGCACACTTTTGCACTACCCTCGGGGACATACACAAAAAACTGATTCAAATATAACATGAGACAACTGCTACCTACATCTTGCTAAAAAAAATACCCACTGGCGAGAAAATTAGCCAAAATAGGAAGCATAATTGTTTACACTTCAAAATCCACCTTTGGCCAGATGACATAAAGAAAGAAAACAATATATTCATCCAGGGTGTTTCCAAGTCAATGTGGAGAGGAATTGGAGAGCTTCAATGTATGCTGTGAAAGTTTAAAATGTAAACACATAACTTCTTCAGAAACATCAACTATATTACAGGTAGAAGGTGGCAAAAATGGAAAAGCCCTTTGATGTGATGGGAATGAAAGAGTTCTCATGTATAGTGTGATATGACGCAACGGAGTAATAAATCAATCATTCGTTCACAAAATGAAGGCTAACAATTAGAAAGGGGCTTTCTCGTAACATTTAGTCTAATAACGAAAATTGGCTGCAAATGGTGAAAAGAAGCACTGCCGTAAAAAGATCGAAAGTGTGAAAAATATTGAAGAGAAGAGTAATATGTCATTTTGATGACATAAACATAATCAAATCAGGACAACTAGCAGAGAAAGGTCAATAGCCACACAAAAAAGTGCTTCGCCATGGACAAATTCGGCAAGCGACACGTCAAGCAAACAACTAAGAGGTTGAATTTGATTCAATTTAATTGCTACAGGGTCAAGATCGAAGCCACTGAAGGCTCATCAAGGAACCCCGGCTGTGTTGATCGTGGATAAGCACTGGCGATAAATTGCATTCTCTTTTCAACTAGTGTTCAGATGTCATCGAGGCAGGGGTGTACAGTAACCAATCCCAACCTGCTCCCGGGAACGCCATTTCACGTATCCATCCGACAGATGAGCAGTGAACCGGTCGACCACTCCAAACTGCTCCTTCATTAATAATGATAATGAGGACTTAATAGAGCGCCTAATGCAAAAGTCTCTAAGCGCTTCAACAGACCTAACAAGAGTGCCAATAGCACAGTCGCTCACCTGGATTGTGTGAATCCGTTTCCCTAGTGCAATCTGATGAGAAAACACTGATTGAGCTAACATTAACGTCATAATGGCATTCGGGACCTTAGACCAAGAAATCCTGAACATCCCAAAGGTATGGTTATTAGTACACCATTATGACCGTTATTTCAACTGAAAGGTTCCAGGTCCCATACAAGGCCTTGGGCCAGAAATTTGCAACCCCTCCCATCCACACCCCTTAATGGCCCACAACACAAGGACCATTACATGGAACTGGAGAAAATCATTGAAACTCGTAAGAGGAGATGCTTTTCAAGCACCATTGTGTGTAGTTCCATAGGGCGGAGCTATTACACCATCACCGAACATCAGCAATGTTCAACAAATTTGTAGTAGGAGAGGCATTTTGCATGATTTCACATGATGGTCCCTAGGGCCCACACTGGGCCTCGAGTTCAACATTCCTGAACAACCCGGAGGTATATCAGCACTGTGTCAAAACATTTGTAGAGGATACAAGATTTTGAGGTATTTCATATAATATGCTCTCCAAACTGGGCCCTGGGCCCAAAATTCTCAAACATCCCAAATGGACCTCTACCTAAGGACCATTACAAGTAACTCTGGAGAGTATGAATTGAAGCTTATAGGAGGGGAAGCATTTCAACTACACTGTGTGGAATTTCATGAAATGTGCCCGAGAAGTAGGACCTTGGGCCCAAAATTCCTGTACACCCCGAGGGTACGGCTATATTTTGCGGTGACCTCAGCCCAAAATTCCCGAACACCCCCAATGGCCCTCTACCCAAGAATCATTAGATGTAACTTCAAAGAAAATCAATTGAGGCTTGTGGGAAGAGATGCATTTGAGTACCATGTATCGGGTGAAATTTCATAGAATGGGCCATTGGGCCCAATTGGGACAAAAAATCCTGAACACCCCGAAGGTACGGCTGTTAGACCATCATTATGACTGAACGTCACTACTGTGCACTGATAATTTGTGGGAGGAGAAGCATTTTGCATGAGTCCACATAATGGGCCCCAGGACCCACACCGAACCTCGGGCCCAAAATTCCTTAACACTACTGATGGCCCATAACCTGATTATCATCGTCACTAAGTTTCATAGTTATCCATATAGGAGTAGCAATTTGAAGTCAATTGTGGACAGATACACTATAGATAGATACATAGATACAGCTGCATGGTCACAATAGCTCACCTATAGCCATATGGCTAGGGTGAGCTTCCGCTCCTCCAGGATATACTGAGCACTAGTCGAAAAGAGAAGGCGCGTTATCGCCGGTGCCTATCCACGATCAACACGACCAGGGTTCCTCGATGAGCCTTCAGTGGCTTCCTAAACCTGTAGCAATCAAATCGAAAGCAAATCAAATCGAACATATATATATGTAAGTTTCCGGTAGATCCGTCCAATGATTCATTCCATTGTGTGCAGTTCCTTGCATTCTGTTTGAGGGAAACAAAGATATTTAATTGATTGAACAGATGTTAGTTCTTCTCTCAGATCTGTTCGATTCCTCTGAGGCTTGTACGGTTTTTAGCATCCTTATCGGAGGAAATCAAGTATATGTAAGACAAACTTAGATGTGTCGCAAAAGGATATTGGAACGTTAGGCAGTAAGGAGTGAATCAATTTCGACCGCGAGTCATGTTTGACCACGAGGCTCAGTTGTGCAGGTTCCATTTTCGATTGCCATACTGAAGCCGAAAAGTATTACCAGTACGCTGGATAGCTCACGTAGAGCCTATGGGGATAATTAAATTCAACAATTACATGTCAGCTGATTATAAAGACACGTGGGCTACGGATGATAAGAGTTTACCAATTGCATTGATGCATATTGATAGAGATAAATAGATAAATAGATAGATAAATAGATAGATAAACATGCATGATCATTGTGATCATGCATGTTTATCTATCTATTTAGCTCACCTAGCCATATGGCTAGGGTGAGCTAAAAAATTAAATTACGCAAATTTGACCTACAGTGACCTTGGAATGGCTGTCATGTTTTCCGGCACCAACTGTAGTCCAGACCCACCGAGTTTCGTGTAAATCAGACGAATTTGATATTTTCGCATGAAACCTGCGAAATAGAGGGCAGCAGTCGTGCTTCAACGCCCACTTTCGAACCCATCCGAGATTCCACTGGTGCGGATCAACCGGATGAAGCGTCAGCCAGTTATTGCGCTAACGCCTATTGTTCCGGAGACGGCGGTGGACACATCCACAAACCATAATATACCCAGACGCTTAGCGCGTCGCGGGGATATGATAACTCGACTATATACATTAGTATTATACTATTCAGATCCAAGATTTAGTTTCAATTAGTCCTATACGCTCGGCCGCGGTGTAGCCTGACTTCTATATGATGACCGAAGTGTACAGATTGGAGAAAGGTCAATCAATAATAAGAATAACTCCTACCACAATAAAGTCTACCACAATGATGCGCGATCGGAACCATGTCCCGATAGGTTTTGGATTGTTTCTCAGGATGGTGTGTTTCATGAATTTCCTGTCACGGAAATGCATTCCTCCAAATGTAGGCACTTAGCCACACAAAGATTCGGAGCGGGAAATATAGTTCCAGATGGGAACCGAATATCGAGGTATAAACTAAGGCACTGCTGTCTCTGCCGCCTGAGTGAGAGATCAGATAAGCACCTGTACAGATACCAATGCGCGCGAAAATGTAGCATGAATTGGCCATACCGGGCCTATGTTCTTGAGTCGTGCCCAGCTAATTAGCATTTGCCCAAACGCTTCAAAATGTGTCTGCGGGAGACACGTGACCTAATGTTGCTTCATTCCAGTTACCTTCC
>JAUOBX010126376.1:0-12557 GCA_032360705.1 Eupentacta quinquesemita
GGAAATACATTTCAGAGGGGCGTGGCCTAGTAGAAATGTGTCGTTCTCAACTAGAAGCGAGTCGAAATGTGTGCTACGAACGGGCATATTAACTAGAGGAAATGTGGTCGAATCGGCTGCGCATGGCCGTAGTCCTATACATACAGCGATAAAACCCCCGACCTGCAGAAAAGTTGAGTAAATGGAACAAGCAGTTGTTAATCATTGCCACTAACTACTAAATGTACTAATTAGCCAAATTTTCATTCATTCCGTTGACTGGCTATCGGCGTGAACTAGAATGGTAATGATGCAGGAAGGCGTGTCATCTGTAAAGAGAATTCACCAACGAATAAATTTGACCAAACGACTTTTATCAACACTCATTTTCGGTCCATTGGGTGAGCCTGCCTGCATAGGAGGACTGGAATTGAGATACCGCGTTTAGAAATTGTCAGTACACGGCGGGGACAAACTTGTAGTACATATTCGTGTAGCCACGCGATCCTCCTGACCAGCAGAACTAACGATTTGAAGAAACATTTTTTTATTGACACTGGTTGACTTTCGCTCCCTGGAACTACGTACCTGGGGTAGACTTGAAATAAAATGAGGGTATGAGTTCCCTCATGATGTTTTATCACAGAGAACATACATGGACTTGCAGCACATACTTGGTTGGATGATTCGATAGCGTATGATGATATAACCGCACATCTTCGTCCGGCTCTCACGGAATGCGGTTATCATTTCACGTGAAGTAAACATTCCCAACAGGAGCAATAAATCATTTTTATCCATAGATTTCGTTAGTTCAGTTATTCGCAGGTAGACTCAGAGGCATACAATCTAATCTTACATGAATATACCAGAGTAGACTACACTGGTCTTCAAGCTGGTAATGACTCTGTTACGTTCCGAAAGTAACTAATAAACTAGTTAAGTGCATATGGATATGGATCTGCTTGGAAGTTTGTGAAGGTTTACAGTAACTGTGATTTACTTCCTACTCGGATAACTCGTTCACTCTATAATTCGTCGAACTCGTGCACTCCACAATTCGTCGAACTGTGACCAAATTTATTATAGACTAAAGGAACTAGTATTAGAAGATCGTGGAAAACCCCTTTGGAAAGTTTCAAGAACGAATATTTGTTGCACTACTGTATAAATCCTTCTGAAATAAACCGGAGAAGCGGTTGGTAACTGGGAAAATGGCATCGAATAACTTTCTGTTGAGTTATTGGCAATATGCGACATATTACGGTATAATTTCAGTTGTCGCTCTCTTGGGAAATGCGTTAGTCATTGCCGCATTCATCTTCGACACCAACATACGGAAGAAGGTCTCCAACTATTACATTCTGCATCTTGCCATCGCAAATTTCCTATGCGGCATGCACGTCGCGATTGTGAAGTTCTGGAAGTCCGTCTTTGGCGGAGAAGACGCATATGAGAGGGCGTTTGGGTGTTTCTACTGGATTGTACAGGGGACGAGTCTGATATACGTCTCGTTGTTCCTTCTTCTGGCCATCACTTTCGACCGATACCTTCTCGTCAGAGATGCACTCAGATACATCGTGATCGTGACGAAGGAAAAGACTTTGATAGTCATCGCGATTTGCTGGATATCGGGCATCCTCTACTCGATTGCTACCAATCTTATGAACGAGTATCTCTTCGACGGAACTGCCGATACTGGAGGTCAAGAAGCCGACTGGGGAACAACAGGAATGCCGTCAATCACCGACGGGTTCGATGACAATCGTTTGGTGACCGACAAGAATGTAGCTTCCGTTTCGAAAATGTACACACGGGCAATGTGTATGCCCGACGTAAATCGGGAGCTGGCTAGCTACGGTTATTATATCGTGGTAAACTTTGTCGTATTCTTCAGTGCGTTGGTCTTCATGAATGTCTTCGTTTGTCTAAAGGTTGTTCATCGAGAGAGGAGCGGACTCTTAGCCTCTCGTGATGGCCATACCAGTCATGGCAAGTCTGATACAGCTAACGACACGGAATGCCAAATGATGCCTCTTAAAGATGCAGGAGATCCAATGATTCCAGTCTCTTCTCGTTTGGGGACATCATGCAGTGACTCGCCCAACGGAAATGGTCACGGCGACATCGCAACGGACGAGAGCTCCCTTAAACCTGAACACAGCGCAATGGTAGCGGCAGGATCATCCACACAGAGTCGAGACAACCGAACGAGAGGTTTTAAAAACCACTTATCCAAGATGACGAATGAATTCAGACAGCTGAACAGAAACCGTAAAACGTTGATTTCTATCAGCGTATTGGTGGTGGCGTTCGCGGCATGCTGGTGTCCATTTTACATCTTGTCGATTCTTCAACTTTCGGGTCCCATCTCTGTTCCGAACCATGTCATCAGTATGTCGATCGACTTGATATGGGTGAACGCAGCAATCAACCCCTTCATATACGCTGCTACTAATCCAAGATTTAGGCGGGGAATGGGGTGGGTGCTTAGACAAATCTGCCGGTGTAGAAATTAATGAAACCTTTCAAACAATGTACATCTACATGCATATATGCCTATACATCGATGAAGAACCTCTTTTCTTCATTTCGCTAAGAACTCTGATTGATTGAATATTGAATCGACGACAACAAACTAGTGTCACTGTTGCTCACAAAACTCCCAAATTCGTAGTGCACGGGGCTAACTTCCCTACTATGCACATCCAATTCTCTTCGTTTCGGATCCACTTGGGGGTGTTGGACAGCATGCAACTGATGCAAAATAGCAATAGGCTACAGTAGTTGTTTGCTTTCTACAACTCTGCTGGAGATTGGATGAAACTGCTACTTGCTGGGCTGGAACTAACATGAGCACACACATATGCCCATATATGTCATACAGCCTATTCGTTGTGTGTCACATCTGCAGCTGAAATACGATTTGACGAGGTGATTAGGCCAAAAATAAAAACACATCCAATACTAAAAGAAACTACTTCAAGTTTCTGTGTGATACTATTACTTACAGTCATGTAGCTGGACTTGAAGGATGAATTTAACATGAGAGACATCGTTGAGTAGACGAATATATACTGACAGAGCCGGAAAGACACGTATGCCTATATACTAGGCTCTTATTGTTGTGCAGCGCCATTGAGTGTTCTTGAACAGTAATGTGCGCTTTATTAAGTGTTACCACCTTAACCTTATATAAGCCTACTTCATATACCGATGTGAACCTATGTTCAGTGTCATCTAAGATCTGACAATACTCTATATGTTATTTAGCGTATTGGTGATGATAACTGGTTCCATCAGCGTGTTGGTGCTGGCGTTCGCAGCATATTGGTGTCCATTTCATGTCTTATCGATCCTCTATACGGACTATACCAGTCTGGTCTCGTCGATGTTCCTAATTACGTCATCAACGTGTCGATTGATTTGATCTGGTTGAACGCAACCGTTAGCCCGACTATATACGCTGCCACCAATCCAAGGTTTAGAAGAGGGATGGGATTGGTGCTGAGAAGGATCTTTCGATGCGATTTTGAACGGTCATGAATCCAAAGACAAATATATATATTTACTGTAAGTAGTTCCACAGTCCTGGAGCCTTGGAGCTTGAAGGCATGATGGGTGGAATCTGCTCCAGCGATTGGTACGCTTAGCTCTCTGCGCATGCATGATAAACCCATCTTGGGAAGATTATACACGGGGAGCAGGACTAGTGAATGTGCGATTTTACGATGGTAGAGGTGGACTAGGCTTATGCGAATATTGCAACCCCATCGAAGATGCATAGTGTACTGTTCGTGAGTTACACTTCTTCAGTGGATTTGGGAATACGTCTTTTGGCATCTTCTTCACTGCAGATTAACGTGATAAAACTGATGCCGTATTCACTCTAGTAAATGTTCATCTCTAATAAACGCCTCTCGGAATTTGTTGTATTTTCAATTGATGTTTGCAGAATGACCGCATTTCTTCCGACAGAAAAGAAATAATGAGTGTAAACGGTATCGATCCATTGAAAACTGTTCGAACTAGCGAATCCTGTACCATGATCTCTTATGCATTTGCTCCTAAGCTGTTTCAATCAGGTTTTTCTCGGTGATTTACATCAATACATATACCATGGTATTATGTTCCTATCTTTATTCATTGATGAGAGTCTAAGGAATCTTTTCAGTCATGACAGTATGTGTGTATGTATGCGTGTGTGCGTGTGTGTAACGCCTAGCTTGTTAACACGATAACTCGACTCCCCTTGATGGATCCAGCTCCTACTTGCTTTGTGTGTTCCCCATGATGAGTACATGGTCTCTATTGTTTTGGGGTCAGGTCAAAGGTCATCTGAGGTCACAAGAGGTCACAACTCAGAGAACCTTGTTAACATCATAAGCCCAGAATGCCAGGTTTGGTATGTAGCTTTGGTATGGGGAGTACAGGGACTCTATTGTTTTTGATATAGATCGGGGGTCATTTTGGAGAGAAAATAGGAAATTGAAGAAAAATCTTTATTTGGCCAATTTCAGCTTGTTTACACGATAACTCAACCCCACTTGAATGGATCCAGCTCATACTTGTGTGTTTCCCGTGGTGAGTACATGGTACCTATCGTTTTGGGGTCAGGTCGAAGGTAATCTGAGGTCATTAGAGGTCCAGAATGCATCAACCCTATCGTTCTTGGTGTCGACCAGCTCGTTAACACGATAACTCAACCCACTTGGATGGATCAAGCTGATACTTGATTTTTATGTAGACCGTGGATGATTTCCGGGAGAAACACACTAATCCAACCCCACTCGGATGGAATAGGCTCATACTTGGCATGTGTGATCCCAATGATGGGTACATGATCCCCATTATTCTGGGATCAGGTCTGAGGTCAACAGAAGTCAAAGTCTGCAAATCTTGTTGATAACATAAGTTATAGGGCTTGGGCTATATCACGCAATTACAAGAACATTATTGTGCTGTGGATTTCCCATGGAATGAAATACATGATCCCTATTGTTGAGGCCGCCAGAAGTCAATGCAGTCAAGGAATCACTATTAGCCTATTGGCTATATATGCAATTGTGTGTGTGGATGTGTGTGTGGATGTGTGTGTGTGTTTGCGTGTGTGTGTGTCTGTGTGTGTGTGTGTGTGTGTGTGTGTGTGTGTGTCTCTCTCTCTCTCTCTGTGTGGCATCCCCTGAACTTGACGTGTGGGCCCTAGGGCCCATTTTATGAAATTTCACACAATGGTACTTGCTTCTCCTCCTACAGATTTGAGTACACAGTGCTGATATTCAGTCATAATGATGGTCCAACAGCCGTACCTTCGTGGTGTTCAATATTTTTTGGCCCACGGTCTCAATTGGGCCCAAGGTCACATGTTATAAAATTTAACACATTGGTACTTGAAATGCATCTCCTCCCAAAAGCTTATATTGATTTTCTTCGAAATGACATGTAATGATCTTTATAGGTAGAGAGCCATTAGGGGTGTTCAGGAATTTTGAGCTGATGGCTCCGTTCGGGCCCTATATTATGAAATTTCACGCAATGGTACTTGGAATGCTTCTCCTCCTACACAGTGCTGATGTTCAGTCATAATGATGGTCCAACAGCCGTACCTTCGTGGTGTTCAATATTTTTTAACCCACGGTCTCAATTGGGCCCAAGGTCACATGTTATGAAATGTCACACATTGGTACCTGAAATGCATCTCCTCCCACAAGCTTCGATTGATTTTCTTCGAAATTACATGTAATCTTTATAGGTAGAGGGCCATTAGGGGCGTTAATGAATTTTGGGCTGATGGCTCCGTTTGGGCCCTAGGGCCCATTTTGCGAAATTTCACACAATGGTACTTGAAGTACCTCTCCTGCTACGAACTTTAGTGCACAGTGCAGATGTTCAGTCATAATGATGGCTCAACAGCCGTACCTCCGGGATATTCAGGATTTGTTGGCCCAAGGTCACATTTTGTGAAATTTCACACAATAGCACTTGAAATGCATCTCCTCCAACAAGCTTCAATCGATTTCTTTGAAGTTACATGTGATGATCCTTAGGTAGAGGGCCATTCGCGGTGCTTATGAATAATGGGCCCAGGACTTAGACCCAGGGTACATAATATGAAATACCTCAAAATCTTGTATATCCTACAAATGCTGAAGAACAGTGCTAATGTTCAGTCATAAACTCATAATGATGGTTTAATATCCGTACCTGCGGGTTGTTCAGGAATTTTTAACCTGAGGCCAAGTGTGAGCCTTAGAGCCCATCAGGTGAAGTCCCGCAACATGCATTTCCTCCTACAAATGTTGGTGCACAGTGCTGATGTTTGGTCATAATGATGGTGTAATAGCCGTGCCTTTGGGGCATTCAATGATTTTCGGTCCAAGGTCTCACTCAGGCCTTAATTGAAATCACGGTCATGATGATGCTCTATAATAACCATACTTTGGGATGGTCAGGACATTATGCCATTATGACATCCATTTTTAGCTCAATCAGTCACTACTAGGTGAGCTACTGTGCCATTGGCACTCTTGTTCACGAGCCTGTCGGCACTCAATACACAGTGGAGCGGGATAGCCTAGTTGGCTAGAGCGTCGAGCTGGTAATCCGAAGGTTACCGGTTCAAGTCCGGCGTTGCATCCTCGAGCAAGGTGCCTCATCACGATTGCTCACAATGAGTGAAAGGTGATTTGTATGTTGCCGTCTGCGTGTAATGTCCAACTCCTTTGCATTGAGGTCACGCTTCAGAGGCATTACCTTGGTCCGTAACCTGGCGAGGGTTTGCAGCTGTGGTGAGAGCGCTGTATTCAGGTATGCACCCTTGCGGCTGGTATGGGATCGGTACCCGTGTCCGGCAAGTGAATCATGAAAGATAAAGAAAACACGCGTGTGCACGCACGACAAAAGGATCGTTTCCTCTCCAGACCAGTTATCAGGTGAGGCAATACCCACATTAGGATCGACACAACAATCTGGAACATAATTAATTTACGAAATTCGCTGTTAACATGTAGAGTCGTACACCTGCACAACACCCTAACCAGAAGAAAATATCGACTCAAATGAACAAGCAATTGTTACTATCAGCAATTGATCTTATCTCCTTGATTAACCGAAACACGAAAAAAAAACACGGGTAGGGATTTTGCATGTAAAATGAGTTGTTACTGGCTGGTCACGCATGGCTGTAGTCCTACTATACATACATCCATAAACCCTCGACCAGCAGAATAAGTGAGTTAATTTAACAATCAGTTGTTAATTATTGCCAGTAACTACTAATTATCCAAATTTTTAACTCATTCCGTTGACTGGCCATCGGCGTCAACTGGACTGGAGATGATGCGGGAATGCGTGTCATCTGTAAAGATAATTTACTAACAAATAGATTTGACCAAACGACTTTTATCAACACTCATTTCCAGTCCATTGGCTGAGGCTGTCTGGGAGGACTGGAATTGAGATACCGCATTTGGAAATTGTCAGTACATGGCGGGAAACAGACTTGTAGTACATATTAGTACAGCCGCGCTATCCTTCTGACCAGCAGAATTGATGATTTGAAGAGACACATTTTTCATTGACTCTCGCTCCCTGGAGCCACCTGGAATAGGCTAGAATTTAAATGCGGGTAGGAGTTTGGCCATGATGTTCTGACACCGTAATCATACGGTCTTGCAGTACATACCTAGAACATAGTTGGTTGGAGTCTGAAGAAGTCGACAGTGTCTAATATGACCGAACTTTCTCGTCGAGCTCTAAACAATCCCAAATTTGATATCACTTACAATAAATATATCCAGCTGCAGCAATATATCATTTTTATATTCATAGATGTCATTAGTTCTGTTCTCAAGCAGGTAGACTCTGAGGCCTACAATTTAATCTCATGTAATTAGGTCATACCAGACTCCACTGATCTTCAAGTTGGTAATGACTATGTAACGTTCCGAAAGTTTAGGCTACTATCAAATAGTTTAGTGCCTATGGATGACTTCCGTTTGGACGTTTTTGGAGGTTTCAGCCGGATAAGTCAGATATTCTCTAATACGCAAATTGAGATTATTTCGAAATAGACAGAGGAAGCTGGTGAGTAAGTATACACGTCGTCTGTTCTTTCGCACTACAATCCCTCTGAAATATTCCAAAGGAGCAGACACTTTCAACTACACATTGCTAAGCCGAGTCCAAATTTTATGCAGGCCGAAGGAATCGGCATTGGAGACTCTATGACAGGACTATGAGTGTCCAACTGCCATTTGGATAAGTCAGATCGTTCTTGAGAACTGTGAATTTTTTTGAGGTGGACTGAAGGAACTGCTATTTAATTAGGGATCATCAAAACTTCTTTTGGGAAGTTCTGTGAACACGTTGTCTATTCTTTTGCACTACGCTATAAATCCTGCGGAAATAACCTGAAGCAGATCTGGAAGGATGGCATCTAGTAACTTCGTATTGAGTTATTGGCAATATGTGACATATTACGGACTAATTTCAGTTGTTGCTCTCTTAGGAAATGCGTTAGTGATTGCCGCATTCATTTTCGACACTAATATACGGAAGAAGGTATCCAACTATTACATTCTGCACCTTGCCCTCGCGAATTTCCTTTGCGCCCTGCACGTCGCTATTGTGAAGCTCTGGAAGTCCGTCTTTGGTGGAGAAGACGCGTATGAGAGAGCGTCCGGGTGTTCCTACTGGATTGTACAGGGGTCGAGTCTGATATACGTCTCGTTGTTTCTTCTTCTGGCCATCACTTTCGACCGCTACCTTCTCGTCAGAGATGCACTCAGATATATCGTAATCGTGACGAAGAAGAGGACTTTGATAGTCATCGCGATTTGCTGGATATCGGGCATCCTCTATTCGTTTGCTACCAATCTTATGAACGAGCACCTCTTTGACGGAACTGGCGATACTGGAGGTCAAGATGCCGACTGGGGAACAACCGGAATGCCGTCAATATCCGACGGGTTGGATGACAATCGTTTGGTGACCGACAAGGATGTAGTTCCCGTGCCGAAAATGTACACACGATCAATGTGTATGCCCAATGTAAATCAGGAGCTGGCTAGCTACGGTTATTACATCGTGGTCAACTTTGTCATCTTCTTCAGTGCGTTGGTCTTCATGAATGTCTTCATTTGTCTAAAAGTTGTTCAGCGAGAGAGGAGCGGATTGTTTGCCTCTCGAGATGACCATACCAGCCATGGCAAGTCGGATACAGCTAACGACACGGAATACCAAATGATGCATCTTAAAGAGGCAATAAATCAAGAGGTTTCAGTCGCTTCTTGCTCAGGCGAAATACGCGGTGACTCGTCGAACGGAGATGGTCACGGCAACGTCGCAATGAACAAGGGCGTCCTCGAACCTGAACACAGCACAGTAGTAGTGGCAGAATCATCCACACGGAATCGAGACAATCAAACGAGAGGTATGAACGTCTACTTATCCAAGATGACGAATAAATTCAGACAACTGAACAGAAACCGTAAGACGTTGATTTCCATCAGCGTATTGGTGGTGGCGTTCGCGGCATGCTGGTGTCCATTTTACATCTTGTCGATTCTTAACCATTCGGGTCTTATCTCTGTTCCCAGCCCTGTCATCAGTTTGTCAATTGACTTGTTCTGGGTAAACGCAACTATCAACCCCTTCATATACGCTGCTACCAATCCAAGATTTAGGCGGGGAATGGGGTGGGTGCTCAGACGAATTTGCCTGTGTAGAAATGGATGAAACCTGTCGAAGCAACTTATATCCACATGCAGATATGCCTATAAGTCAATCTTGTTGATACAAATATCTACAAATCTCCCCCTGTCTAAGAACTATGAGATTGGTTGGATAGTAAGCCCACGACGAACAAACTTATCAGTGTTGTTCTCCCCCTCCCCCAAATATTTCAACTTCTAGAAGCTTGGCTAATCAGGCTGGGTACGTAATGTACATTGTACATCCAATTCCTCCTGTTGAAGCGCTACTTGGACGTTGGGCAGCATTGCAATTGATGTAAATTGACAATATCCTGGACCTCGGTCCATAATTTGGTTGACGATTGGATAGAACCCAAGAAATAAACCTGTAAGACCAAACAAATTACCGTTTTCGATAACTTGACGAGAGTCCGATCAAGTTAGATATTGATATGTAGCTTTGTTATAGCGAGTACAGGAACCTTATTGTTTTTGGTGTACACTGAGGGTCATTTTCGGGAGAATTGTGAGAAGTCGATATCTTGACTATTGTGTGGACAGGGTCCATTTATATAAAATATAAAATTGGGAAAAATCTATATCTATCATCTTATATATGACAAGTACATAGTCTCTATTTGTTGGGGCCATCAGAGGTCTATGCAGTCGCGGGATCACTACGCCTTATGACTTTCTGGTCAAATTTGGGGATAGGACTGATATTTGCTGAGCTGAAGCTAACATGGACACACAAAAGAGGTAACCTACTTCTTATATATCAGATCTTTACGATTTGACGAGGTGATCAGGATAACAAACTTCATTACTAAAAATTACTTCGAGTTGTTGTATGATACTCACAGTCAAGGGGCGGGGATATATACTAACAGCCAAGAATACACGTATATAGCAGTTAATATATCATTCCTTTTGTAGATATATTAAATAATCAGACAGATGTTGGCCATGTCCAGTATTATCTAGGACATGACAATACTATAAGTTATTCAACGTATCAGGATACTATAGACCTATATGCTAACTTATGGTGAATAATAAAATAATATTGGTGAAACAGTAGTATGATATCAGTTTGAAATGATCATAGATGGGATAGAATAATACTAGGGGCCCGTGAACGTATGTAGTGGTAGCCTGAATATGCAGGTTTTATTTCAGAGAAGAATCGCCGCATCGCTACCTGCTGAGCGTATTCAAAAATTGAAGTTTTGGCGGCCATTTGAAAAATGGTACTTCGCCTCCTGTGGATTTGTGTTCAAGTGGTGCTCATCAAAATTTTGTATTTATTATTATAATCATTTGTATTTATATTTTCAATCTTTACTCTGGTAATGGTTAACGTGAAATTGTGCCGTCGATAAGAAATCGTGTAACATGGAATAGAAAGGGTTTCCGTTGGAAAACATGTGTGCATCTATAATGTTCCAGCGAAAAATATTATTTGGTGGTTTGGTACTGAATAAGGAATCAGTATAGACCTATACTATATGAAGTTTTTAACATGTATATATCGTATATATCCGTTGGAGAATAGATATTTCATATCACTTCAGTTTAGTATCCACAGTTGTTTCTGGTGAGTTAGCGCGCGAGTTTATTATATATCTGTATATTTTCAACAAAAAAAAGGTAAACAAAAATCTGATGACTCCTCATCCGTCATCTCACGTATTACTTGTCCATATAGTCAATTTCTTCCTACTTCCGATGTACACTGAATCAAGCATATCCCCGTTCATGACAACCCATGAACAGAATAAATGAACTTGGATTGGACTAAATGAGACTGCGTGAACAATGTGGAGCGTGGTGGCCCAATGATTAGGCCGTCGGTCTTGTAAACCAGAGAGTAAAGGTTCGAGTCGTGGTGTACCCGCGAGGAATGTGCTTTATCCTGATTGCTCACAATGAGTGGAAAGTGATTTGTATGTTGCCGTCTGCGTGTAATGACCACCTCCTTTGCATTGAGGTCACGCTTCAGAGGCATTGCCTTGGTCCGTGACCGGGTGAGGATTCACAGTTGACGAGAGTGATGTATCCAGGTATGGACCCTCGCCGGCTTGTATGGGATCAGTACTCGTGACCGGCGAGAAAACCATGGACAACCCCAAAACAAAGAACCCCAAGCCTCTCCGAACGGCCAGACTAGCGTTAGCGGACCTCGAATGTAACATCGTCATGCTCCAACTCGAGTGTGAGGATGATACGATTGTTAGAACGCACTGCTATATCTGTATATGATGTATCGAATTTCTCTGCGCTCCGTGATCTTGTTTTGGCACAGAATCTCTAGCAGGCTACCGTCGACATGTGCTCAAACTTGTGCTACCGTCAGTTGGCCGCAACAATTAGACAATGGTCATTCAGAGAGCCGTTATGTCAAACCCATCTGCAACTAGAGAATCATTCGCTTTCGTTTGACCTTATCCAATTAGGTCAGCGTGTTGCCATGTGATAACGCGCCCACCAAACACTAGCTGGACTAATTATTAAACGAAAGTAGTAATATTTGTTCATTCGTTTAACTGCATGGCAACCCACCCCTCACTAAAATCGCGTTCCCACGAAGCGAGTAGTAGTAGTAGTAGTAGTAGTAGTAGTAGTAGTAGTAGTAGTAGTAGTATAGTCACCCTTCAAAAGTTCGGAACCTTTCGAAGTTCGGACACCCTACGTAGTACGTACATTCGAATACACCTTAGCAACGTCACTGTTAGGACTACTCGGACGAAATTTACAAAGTGACTAGTGTTTTCTGCCCAGGTTAGGTTAGGTTGATTGTCCACATTTTTACCCATGTAATGTGAAATTCCCCCTCAAAACACACTCGGTCGGTCTATTGTTGTTATTTCAAGTTGATTTTAT
>JAUOBX010126487.1:0-12555 GCA_032360705.1 Eupentacta quinquesemita
GACCGAAAATTATTGAACTCCCCAAAGGCACTACCGCACAGCTATTACACGATCATCATGACCGAACATCAGCACTGTGCAGCAACATTTGTAGGAGAAGAAGCATTTTGCGAGACCTCACATAGTGGGCCCTTGGGTCGGAAATTCCCGAACATCCCGAAGGTACGGTTGTTGGACTATCATTATCACCAAACATCAGCACTGTGCAACAACATTTTGTAGGAGATTTTATGGTATTTCATACGATGGGCATATGGCTCAAGACCTGGGCCGAAAATTCCTGAACACCCCGAAGGTACGGCTGTTAGACCATCATTATGACCGAACATCAGCACTGTGCGCTAAAAATTTGTGGGAGGAGAAGAATTTTGCGTGATTCTACATGATGGGCCCCTGAACACCCTCGATGGCCCATGACTTGGTCACAATTATCACTAAGTTTCTTGGTTATTCATCGAAGGTTGTAGGAGGAGTAGCAATTTGAATCAATTGTTAACAGATCGATAGATGGACATACATGGTCACAATAACTCATCACCTAGCCATATGGCTAAGCTGAGCTGAAAAATGAAAATTCGTTTATATATATATTTGAATATGTACAGGCTGAAATTAGAGAATGAATATGAGGGTGACGAGGGCTGTAGTTCTTTGAAAACCGATGATGTCATCGTATAGGTTGAGATGACGTCTCAGAGGTCATTCATGCATTACGGTCTGAGACACTCTCGTCTTCATTGCTAGTCATAAACACAACGAAATGAGAAGTACCGGTACTTTGAGACGTCAACTCCAGATTTAGATGTTCATGATTAAATCTCTCAAACTGCTGGGTGACGGCATAATACATAATAATCGAGATAGGCTATATCATTGTCAGAGCAACACTGTATATCATGGTTCACCGATATTTGCATACATCATGAAGTGTAGTTGGAGTCCATCATCTGTGGTTGCGCTATTCACGCCGAGGTGATTCGATAGTTCGATGGAGTCTTATATTAGCAACCCAAACTTTGGGGTTGCAACTCTGTTTCGGCTAAAAAAAACGTCAGGATGTAGCTGACTCGGGCTCGGATGCGGGCCAGGTGATCTGTTTCCGCGAGTCGGACGCGGAGGCGGGAACAGTTGTTGAGCCTATTACTATCGCTTCACGTACATCGTCAGAATGGTTGTCCTCTCAACAATACGTCGACGTATTTATTCACTTGAGGAGGAAATCCTGATTCTCGCGTCATTACCATCGCCGACAGCAGCGCCGAGCAAGTTGGTATCGATATGGTGGGTGTACCCAATGAATCGAAGGAGGAAAGCGGAAGGTGTCTACCACCATTTCGTTTCGGAGCTATTCGAGGACGAGGGAAAGTTCCACCGGAATTTACCGAGTGGGCACACGCGATTAGCCTATTCTTCAGTGTTCTCTCCATTAGGCATACTACCATGACTACAATCTGGTGTATCTGGAAGGAGAGGGGAGGCCACGAGCACGATGGAAGAGGGGAGGCCAGGAGCCGGTAGGACTGGAGGATGATGGTCATGGTCATCACCAGGAGTCCGAGACAACTCAATGGTACAAGGTAACAAGGTAAGAATGAAGATTCGGTTTTTCTATATAGGCCTATTACTATTGCTGTATTTCTTGTTTATAGTTTCGAATATCATCAAAATAAAATATGTGGTACCCGATAAAACCTATACTGGAGGAATTATGAAAATACCTCAAATTATACAACATGATCAACCTATATTTCTAACAATTGACTAGTTTAATTTCCATTAATCCTAGAGTAGTATTAACAACTAATTTGATTCACTGCAGGTCACTAGTGTACATGGTATATCCATTGGATAAACGTGCTCCCACGGATTTTCCGGATCGTCAACATTCTGTGTTCACGAGATAGAGTTATATATCGCACAGGCTGGAGAATTGAGGCTTGGATTTATTCCTTGGAACTTCTCGAGCCATTCTCTGTTCACAGTGCTGAGAACAATTGGTATGAATTATGAATGCAGTGAGACGTGGGCGTAACCCTACCCTAGCAGGCAGTTGCTAAGTAAAACCAGTCCTGGAAGTTTTGTGCTCCATGTGGACAATCAGTTCCAGTCCAGGTAATGTTCTTAGTTACCCCACGTCTCTGAGGAAGATTTAGGGTTTCGCTAGTCTATAACCACGGCTCATAAGGAACGCAAAGTGCTTGCAGTTAAAAGTGAGTATGTTGTATGGCCAGCCAGATCCGTTCTCTAATGCTGCGTTAGCGCGTTCTAATACGACCTGTGGTTCATACGTTTCCTGCGGGATAACCCTCTTACATGGACGACGAAATGGAAGACTCTCTTCCACGATGCCGTTTTCATAGGTAAATCGCACGACAGTTATCAATCCAGACGCATGATTCGTGCTTTTCACGATCATGTGGCATCGAGGATGGATAACTGTCATGAACATGATCACGTGATCTCCGGGCGATAGATCTGAAAACGATTCCACGGTCGTGTCTTCGTACTCATCAACATAAAGTAAACGAGTAATTCTCAAAATCAGATTCGCCCAGAATTCGCCCTGACCGCTCTGCCATAGGCCCGTTTTACAGAAGAACGCGAAATGTTCACAATTATTCTGTGTGAGATTGTACCCCTGCCTCTCGCCAACCCACGCCCTTGCTCTCGCTAGGGTCAGCTCTCGATTATCCTCGCGGACCATGTCTTCTCGGTAGTCGCACCTGTATATTACGGCAGCTCTTTGGCGCATGTCGACGACCGTGTTTCGCTGAATGCTGGCTGCTCCCCCACTCCCGCTGCTGACCGAACTACTATTGCTACTTCCCCCGTTGCCTTGCCAATGGATCAGGGTAACGCTGTCACACGACCCGTCCACTCGTCGCACATCCTCGACTATCGCGTGATGATATAGGTCAGCAGGTACGTCCATTTTGTGCTTGATGTGATCGCCAGCTCTCAGATGACTAGAAAGATCCGTTAAATTTGCAATTCTGACGTATATGAGGAACATAGATAGAGATTCAGTGTCTGGCCGATTGATCACATAAAACTTCGTCTCGTTCACTACTAATACTTCTTCTCCCCTGTGTTCTGGCAGCACTAATTCTGGCAGCACCCATTCCATGAGACACTTCCTGCAACTGATCCCGATGAGTCCGTAATTGATTGTAGTATACAGGCGGAATTGTACCTCCCGATCGTTTCTGCACCCGGCGTGTCTAAGAGGTCCAGTTGGAGGCCCCAAGACTCTGAAATCAAGTAAGAGGTATCATCATGAGGATCATTCAAACTGTCTTCAACGGAATTCTGGAACATGACTTCACAGATCAAAACACAGAAACTTCTATCGATACAAATGACAGCGATTATGAAAAAATGTCGGTTGTTATATTCTCCAAGATAGATACATAGATTTGAAAAATTTAAACTCGACTCCTAGGTCCAAACCTCGTCATTATATGATGTTCCTAAGCGAAGTTATTCACCTCCAAGTTCTGGAACTGTCAGTAACAGATTTGGGGAGACTCCAATTGCGCAATATTTCCTTGAACAGTATGGACAATTTTCTATTTTTTAGGAACCTCCCCGAGTACTGCAGGATCTTCAAGGGTTGACAAACCCTCTATTCTTAGGCCATCCTTGTTGAGGACGTCCGTCCAGCCATAATCAGGTAAATACGCCTGGAATTGTCCTCCAAACAATGGCATTCATTACTTATACGGATATCGGCCATCCTCCGTCAGCAACTTAGCTGTAATATAGGCCTACATACCCGGCCGCGATCATGGGGAGGAAGGGGAGGGGGACCAAAGATGTCCAGCACGAGTACAATGCAATGGACCAGACGAGGATCATGGACTTCATATGTACAACCAACATAGGCCTACCAAGTATGGAGTTTGTGCACTTCTTCGTTTATTAGTCATCTCGATCACAATGTGTCTAGGGGTTGACCTCTGTTGACCACAGACGACCCTGCACCAGACGTCCAGACCCTAAAACAATAGGTATAACGTACTCCATATGACGAACCTACAAACTAGGTGTTAAGGATCATGGACTTCATATGTACAACGTACATAGGCTTACCAAGTATGGAGTCTGTGCACTTTTTCGTTTATTAGTTATCTCGATCACAAGGTGTCTAGGGGTTGACCTATGTTGTCCACAGATGCACCAGACGTACAGACCCTAAACCAATAGGGATTACATACTCCATATGACCTACATACTAAGTATTAGGTATCTACAACTTCTCGTTCACTAGTTATCGTGTTTACAAAGTTTTCAGACTTTGACATCTGTTCACCCCTGACGACCTGGACCGAACAGAACAAGTGCAAATGACCCAATAGCTCACCTGTTTTTTTGCATCAGTGTAATGCACTCGAGTGTTCATAAGACCCTCAAGATTACGCACTGAAATAGACCCCTAGATGACATTTGGCCTCTGAAACTGAACACCTAAGTATATTTTCTCTCAACTAACCAACTTCCGTGATCACCTGAATCGAACTGTAGGAGAATAATATTCCCAGAACACCCATATGAAGCGTTGGTATGGTATCTGATAGTAACTGATTCCATGATCATCTGATCTAAACTCTTAGAAGGATAAGTATTAGGCATATTTTCATGGCCCACCAGACGATCTTGGACTCCCTATATGTGGCATTGGTACCCACTGATAATGACCAACTCTTATGTTTAGCAGATTGAAACTCTAGGAGAAAAACATTTGGCATATCTTCACAAATGAGCCCACTAGTCGACCCTGGACCTCAAATCTCTGAACACCATATAATATGTAGCATTGGTACCCGATAATAATGACCAACTTTCATGATTCAGAACTCCATGAGGGAGAAGCATTTGGCAGATTTTCACAAATGGCCCCAAATAGTCCACTAGATATCCTTGGAGGTTGATTTTTTTATCACCCTAGATGGCCCATCAATTGGTCATCATTGTGACTACGTTTGGAGGAGTGGTCAATTGAAGTCAATTGTGGACGAATAGATAGATAGATAAATAATTACACTGCATGATCACACTAGTTCACCAAGCCACATGGCTAGGGTGAGCTAACAAGAGTGCCAATGGCACGGTAGCTCGCCTGTTAATGCAGTAGTGTAATGCAGAATGAGGCATTTTCGAATGGTTTTGCAATATAATTTGAATGCTTCAATTGTGACTGCCTGAATGCTGGAACAAATTACCAAATTTGATAATCGTCTGATTCAAACTCTAGGAGGAGCATTTGGCAGATTTAACAAATGGCTCACGAGGTGATCTTGGATCTTAAAACCCTGAACACCCCCAATGCAGCAATGGTACATAATAATAATGATGACCAACTTCCATGATCATCTCATTCAAACTCTAGGAGGAGTATTTTAGCACAATTTTACAAATGGCCCACCAGACGACATTGGACCTTAAATCCCTGAACACCCTATATGTAGCATTGGTACCCAACTTCCATGACCAACTTCCATGATCATATCATTTGAACGCCTGGAGGACATTATAATAGCGCCTCCCTGATCATACTACCTACTTGTTTCAGTGACAATATGTTCTTCTTCTTTTTTTCTTCTTCTTTTTTTTTCTATTTGTGAAGCGCTTAGAAACGCTGTATCAAGCGCCATATAAATGCATGTTTTATTTATTTATTTATTTATACTGTATGAAAATTCCTTCTAATTCCTCGCCAGGCTCGTTAAAAATGTGAACATTTTTTGGCATACAGGGCATTAGGGACTCCACGGCCGTCCGGAATGGCGTGGTTTCGATGGTATTGGCCGAATGAAATTGATAGATTTCCCCTAAAAAATCCTACACTCTCGCAATTATTATCGACGGAATGTTCATCGTTTGCTAAGTATCGCCATAATCAGGCCTCTTTTCTCTCCCAATTTCAGTGCGATATGTTGTTGCCAGTACGGGCACATTGACTAAAGGTCAACAAATCAGGTTTGTGGTTACCCCCAGGCGCTGTCAGCTTAGATACCTTAACCTCAGGGAGACCTTTTCCTAATGATAATCATTTGACAGATTTTCACAAAATGGCCTGCATGCCTGGCGCATCTGATGACCTCGGACCCCGAATCCCTGAACAGGTATCATTGCTAACCAATGATGGTGCCCAACTTTCATGATCATCCGATTCGAACTCTAGGAGGAGAAGCATTCGACAAATTTCCACATAATGGGCCAAATGACCGACCAGGTGACCCTGAACCTTACATTGTTCAACACCCCAGTTGACCCATCACTTGGTAATCATTGTGATCACGTCATCATCCATCAAAGGGTGTTGGAGGAGTAGCAATTTGAAATCAATTGTTAACAGAGCAATAGATAAATAGATCAACATACACGATCACAAATAGCTCAACTAGCTATATCAGTAGGCTATATGGCTAGGGTGAGCTAAAAACAATAGGGATTATTTTCTCAATATGGGAGGCTAGGTCGAACTCTATCTGATATAGCATAAGTATGGGGTTGCGGATGAATAGGCATAATTATGAAGCTAGCAGTGAAGGAGGATATACTCACAGATTTTGGAAGCTGTTCCAGTATCCTGCGATCCCTGCCCATGCCGCCATAATTGTTCCTGCTTCTGTCGGCTACTCGGGAAAACCCCTGTCAGATATTACAGTGAAGAAACGCTACTGCTCCGGTACTGCATGTATCGTACAATTCGTACTGATGATGTAGACTGGGGTTACAGTGGCTCGTGCATATCCAGCCACCAATACAATATGTCTGGCGAGCGTAGGTCTATGCTATACTGCCTGAGCGTACGTGTATGGCGCGACTGCTGATCCTTGTACACACTTCACAGAACATTAATTAGCTAAAACGCGGCAGGTTCGGTCCAGAATATAACGGAATTTAACACTCCACGCGTCAGCGTATGGTACCAGTAGTGTCTGGGGTACAGTGCTCAGGGCCAGGCTGTTGCGGCGATAAAGGAGTGAATATCAAATGTTCAGGCAGTCATGCCAGCCCCTTGACATGATCGGAATGTACCGTCCTCTACAGCTATAGACATGTAGGCTACCCGGATGTTTCGTGATTCCCGTTCACAAACTATAAATAGACTATTCATAGGTCGGTGCTTTCCAGTTCCACGAACATTGTTTAGAATATAGGTGGAGTTGCGCTCATAATGCTACCCGGATGTTATGTGATTCCAGTTCACAAACTATAAATAGACTATTCATAGGTCGGTGCTTTCCAGTTCCACGAACTATGTTCTGAATAATAGGTAGAGTTGTGCCCACAAAGCATTATATCTCATGTTGATTCCATGTTCCACCGTTTGAAAATGGCCTACATATGTTTTCACTTTTATTGTAATCGCTTACAGGCTCGATTCTTAAATAGATATAGGAACAAGCCCCGCCCCAAGACGTATACGCGAAGTTACCTCCAAGCGTTGACATGTTAGCAAGGTACGGGGGAATCCCGATGACGCACTAGTACGGGTAATCCCATATAGGTAGCTATAAACTTGCGATTGGCAGTGTTAGTGTTATTCTCAGGAATTGGGGCCTATGCCTTGTTATTTGTCAATGTGAATTTGTGGAAGCATTCTCAGTTCCATGTAGGCCTATCCATTGAGATCATTGCGAATGGTGTTCTAGGAGTCATTTGCGTGGTGTTTTGAAATGCAAATAGGCCTATGGGTTAAACTCGTAGTGACGTAGTAGTGTAACACAATTTGTCCCCGTATAAGGGGGACATGGAAATGCATAAATCGCTCTAAACTGAAATGACAGTATGATGGATGACACAAATATCACGATATTCATGTTGCCCCTAAAAAACATGAATACTTTTGCCATTGAGTGCTTTATAATTATTCGATGATTCTGACATCATGGTGCTGTTCCCGTATGAACAAATTTGGGTAGACAAGAGTGGAATTCGTAATAAGCTGAAAAACGATGAGCAAGGTAGCAGGTTGGGTGAACCTGGAAATCAAAGATCAAAGAAGATAGGGTCAGGTAGGGTCAGGGAGGACAAAAATCCTCATGAACGACCCCGGAAACCACAACAACCCGAAAGTGGAAAGACCAATGCCTAAAGAAATCGCCCGCAGTTTTTAGAAAACAAATCAAGGTTATTCTTGGATAAATTCATACTCGTAGATGAAACAACATCTTCCGGAAGGCTATTCCACTCATTGATAACTCTATGCGAGAAGAAGTGTTTACGAATATCCAACCTGCAACGTTTTTCACAGAGCTTGAGGCGATGGCACCTATTGGTAGTTACATGGGAAAATTCGAAGCAGTAGTCGGAAGAGAGTCCATCGAGTCCATGGACAATTATAACAAGAACGCAACGATGCGTAGTGATTCCCTGCCTTATTTGTAGAAATGTCGCAACCCATAAAAGATTTCCAACACTCATAAATGATACACCAGTTATCATCTTCCTACCCATTATTTGAAGGGTATTACTTTTGGCAGATAAGAAGATGAAACAGTAATATATCCACTCTTTTATCAACCTCTTATGGCAGGCAGAAAATTCCGTCAAACCTACTAGTTCGGGTATTAACTAGTGACCATACTCACCTTTTGAAGTGCATTTAATTATCAGTTGTGCTAGTAACAACACTCTAACAGGGCTGATCGATGCAACCTATTTGACTGTGCCAATTGAATGCACTAGAAAAGGTGAGGTATGGAGCCTTTGTTCCATTTTACTATGTTGAAACTACATGGGGGTGTTCATGCTAACTAGCAACTCACTTGCCATATATATAGTATCCACAATATTGGTTCTCTAGTTATGACCTGAATATAAGATAACAAAACAAGAGACCTTAGATTACTTTTAATCTGATCCAGAAATATGATGCATCAAGTACTTAATATGACCATGATATGACTGACCCACATAATAGAGTATGAAGTCTCTGCACCTTCATAGTAAAATGTTCTACAATGGCTGTTAACCATTCTGTTACGTTTTACAGGACATCTCTACCGGTCTTTACTGATCAAATGAGTTATCACCTTTGTATCATTGTGTACACATCAATTATCCCTCACTTTCATTATCTGTGTGTCCAGAAGCTCTTGGGAATACTGGTCAGTAGTATTTAGGCAAGTGTGGTGTTTAGGTGTTCGTTTGGAGCCCTGAGGAATTAGTGGTTGTTTACACAGTACTTAAACGTTCGGGGTGGACATTCCACTGACTACATACAATGGTTGTAGGCTTGAAGCCATCAATCCGAGTGTCATCACCCTGGAAGCAATGGAAGTATGAAGTTGAGTTTGGGCTGGATGAGCAGGTGGTGCTCTGGTGGGGTGGGGTGGTGAGGGACGGGTCGGGGTGGGCATATTGATTATTGAAGCATACAACAGGAACAGGAAAGTGTTCCTGAGTGGGAGACTGAGACTTATAAGTGACATGGAGCAGGAGTCTAAGAGGAGTTGGTGTCCTCTTCCCCGTTGGGAATCATTAGCATTTCCAAACGTTCCTAGATATGAACATGCAATCTAATGCAATGTAGCATGCCTGAACACCCACTGTCCTTTTTAAGTAAATCTTGATTTTCCATCGAGTCCATGTGCAATTTGGTGCAATTTTTTCCTGTCAGAAAGTGCAGATCAAGCAGAAGTTTCATTCTCACTTCGATTTGGAAATAGAATAATATTTTCTCAGTCTGGAAGAGATTTGGTGTGATGGATGTTAGTCATAATCCTTCAATTCCCAAATGCAAGTTTAGATAAAAAGTATATTTTTTAGTGGGGGATAACAATTGTTTTTTCACCTGAATATATAGGGATGTCACCTTACACCTCAGGAACTACTAGCCATTCTTGGTGGTCTTAGTACAATGTGACGCAGGAGGGAGGTTTTACAGTGAAGCATAGGGAGTCACTCTACCCTTCAAGGAAAAATTGCCCCGCCCAAATCAGATACTGCTAGTCACTGCTTGATGCAACATTGAGTTTATGTACAGATGTGAATTTATCCAGTTATCCCCAATTATTTCATTTTTCAGGTTTTCACATTGCAGAGTTAGAATTTCCTCAACCATCATCCGTCCCCTTCTCTCACTTCCTACACCCCAGGGTATTTAGCAGGGAGACTCCAATTCATGCAGAGTCTGACCAGCAATACAGCAACCAACTCAAGACCAGGGGTACAAGAGCTCGATCACGACCCTTTTGCCCCTGCTGGCCACAGTTGAGATCCGATGATGGGAAATCTCCAGTAGAATTTACCATTGTTTTTCACCCTTCAAGTTCAAATGAGCTGTGCAGTCTCAGTAGCGAAGCATTCTCAAAGTTAATTGTTGTGGGCATGCAGGACGCTCTACTCGTGATTTAGGCCAACAGGCCCCCAAACTTAGGTTATTGTTGAGGCGTTTGAGTTTTTGACTGGGGCTAGGTTTCTCTTTTCTTCGGCTCAACTGGTCCTCCCTGCCCATGATGAAACGGACCATGATTGCCAATCGGTGTATCCTGAGCTATTCAACTATTCACTGTTGTTATTGCCCACGTTATCCAAATAGGCTAGATACTGAAGTTAGATGGGCTACGCCCGGGCCAGCCTAACACTGCAACTCCACGGAGACATCACTCGGGCCTAGCCTATGCCTAAGTCAGGCCTAGCCACAGTCGGCACAGCCATAATTCATTCGTCTTTACCCCCTTACGTAGCTTCATACAATCACATTTACATTAGAACTGAGTAGCAGTCATATCATCTGATCATGTTTGTTACAAGATTTAAGAATATTTCTGACTCATTACTGGGCTTAATGTACCGATTCACTCGCCGGCGCAGTAGGCCTCGTAATCCCTTTGCAGCCTGTAGTTTGTGTTATTGGTGAATTTTGGAAGTTCGTGCCATGTCTCTGCATGCTTGACCTGGCTTGCACAGTGCCAGTGGGTGGCGGAGTGATATCTACAACAGGAGCTCATAGCGGATTCATGGTCCACAGATAAATTAGGAACAACAAGAGGCGCCCACGGGGTGTGCTCCTCCAAACGTCCGACAAAACTGTTGAGTCAGCAAATTTGACAACCAAGGGAACTTTGTCACCCCCTGGGGACCACTCAATTGCAAAGTAGCCCAACGTCAATATATGTTTTCGCTGAGACTATCATACCAAGTGCACACAGCCACCAATCAGCCTGGCACTGCTCCCTGTGAAATATATAACAATTTCACTATAGTGGAGGTCAATGTGGTAGATCGTGGAACGAACTTGGCCAGTGCATAGAACTTATCACGTCTACTATACAAATTCCTTGGTTTTCACCGAAATAGGTTAAATGCCCATCACAACTGTTGATTCAGTATGCCAGTTTTGCCTATAAATACTAGCCAACTGTACAATGTGCGTTTTCAGGGAATAATGCAATACCCTGTGATGTATGCCCCATACTGTAATATAATTTCCTGTCATCAGTTCATTCTGGTAACATGATGTCTCCTCAATATTTAATTAAGGGAAGAGTATGGCATTGGATTGGGGTCTCTGCTGACTGAATTAATTAATCACAGTTCACGTGATAATTGGTTCAGCATGCCAAAGGTCCGACAGTTTCCTTCTCGCCTCTAAGATCGCAGACTACCAGGAGGATGACAAGACAAATCATTTCATTTCAGTACAAGATACCATCCAGACTACAAGAGGCATGACCAGAAGTGCACCATATGACCACAACTAACAGTGGTGCCGATGCCCCAATTTTGTGAGGGGTCCCGAATACCATGTATGCGACTCATTAGACCGAGTCCAAAGAAAGCGCGGACAAGATTTATTGGAGCAGGGCAAGACCGTCTTGTCCATCTTGAACTGGAGGACCAGGCTAGGTTAAGGTCCGTCATGCTGCTGTTTCTGAAGATAATTATTTGAGAAAGTGGCATGATGATCGCATATTGATAGCCCTATGGATGTTAGTAATCAGTTGAGTGATCTCGGCGAGTGACGTGTTTGCCTGCACCCCTGTGGTTTTGTAGGCAAGCTATCACCACTTGTTATAGGGTCGTGCAAAGTTTCTGCAAGACAGCAGGGTCTGACCAGCAATACAACAACCAACTCGAGACCAGGGGTACAAGGGCTCGATCACGACCCTTTCGCCCCTGCCGGCCACAGTAGAGATCCGATGATGGGAAATCTCCAGTAGAATATACCATTGTTTTTCAAATGAGCTGTGCAGTCTCAGTAGCGAAGCGTTGTCAAGGTTAATTGTTGTGGGCATGCAGGACGCTCTACTCGTGATTTACGGGCCCCAAACTTAAGTTATCGTTGAGGCGTTTGAGTTTTCGACTGGGGCTAGGTTTATTTTTTCTTTGGCTCAACTGGTCGTCCCCGCTCATGATGAGAAGTGAGAACAGACCGTAATCACCAATCGGTGTATCCTGAGCTATTCAACTATTCACTGCTGTTGTTGCCCACATTATCCGAATAGGCTAGATACTGAAGTTAGATAGGCTACGCCCGGGCCATCCTAACATTGCAACTCCACGGAGACAGCACTCAGGCCTATGCCTAAGTCAGGCCTA
>JAUOBX010126598.1:0-18801 GCA_032360705.1 Eupentacta quinquesemita
ATTTATGGAATGCTTTTTCCTGACTAAATTGATAGAGGAGGAAAATGTGTGTGCGAATCGAATGTGTTTTGTGCTCTACTTCTGGTAAGCTGCTAATAATAGCGGGAGTCATTGTGAAAACAGGATGCAGAAAATGATTATATATGTCACTCTCACTGATTGAGATGTAAATGAGACTCGACGATTGCTTGCTTGCTATGGAGGTGGAAGTTAAAACATTTGTCATTTGAACCGTCTATGTTCATATTCTCGTTTTATAGCGAAGGTGCATTAGAGATGCCACCATTATTTGATATCCAATTATTGAAACGGTTAACAATTGATTGATAAGTCGTACCCCAACATCTTTCCCCCCCCCCCCCCCCTCTCCCCCCAACGTAGAAAAGTAAGGAATTATCTAGTTCCTGTGAGAGCTTTGTTTGATGGGGTTGTATTCCCGCGAGGGGGGCGGCGGCATGACAGAATCGTGTGCCATGGAGGCGAGACAAACTTGAATGTCCTTGGGGGAAAGATGTTACGACCGAGTGTCACATTCCTGTGGTTACCTCGATTCTATCGAGGATGTGGACGGAGACATTTTATTCGTGAGACTTTATTCTCTGATTGTTTTACGCTACAATTGAATTCTATGAATCAATTGAAATCAAAACCAATTGTTATGTACAAATCAATCAAATTAAGGTCCAGTCGAATTATCCAACGGATTTTCGGATGAAAAACCAACTAATGACACAAAGACTGTGGGAGAAACCTTCAAAACTCACTTCAACAAATTGCAGTGGAAAGGATTACCTGTGATTGCTGGACCGTGACTCATAAATCCCAGCACTGTGCATTTGTTTATGGGAGTGCGGGTGGTCAGAATATTCATTAGCCTGGTAGCTGGATAGGTAATCCTTCTCAACTGCAATTAGCCGAGGTGTGTTTTGAAGGCTCCCCTAACCCGACTCTCGCGAAGCGAGGTCAGAGGAGTGTTTGCGGTTTCGTGACGTCAAGAAATCTGAGTGGATGCTACATTGCCCCACAAAGCGGATGAACAAAATGCATCAGTGATTTGGAGGAGAGGATGAGAGCGATATCGCATTTACAAATATTTGTCAGCAGTTTCGTTGTTTCGTTTAAACAGTAAAAGTTGTTACGATCATCCACGTCAAACCACTTCATCAGTCCACATTTCTAGGAAGTGGAAGGTAAATAATATATACTGCACGAAACGATCGGTAATATATATAAAGATGAGAATATTATGCCATGGTCGGGGTAAACTGACTGACATCATATAACCTCACTGTTTGGAATAAGATAAAATACGTTATACACTTCTCGTATTTCTTACTCTTCTTCCGCTGGGCAATGTTTTGAGTCTTCGTTTCCTATTTATGAGATATTAGAGAGAAACAGTCAATTTCAGGATGCTACCATAATTCTCTGTGTTAAGAATTTCTGTCATAGATGGTGTTAAATATAGTACGCTGAAATATTCCTGGATGCATTTATATCGTTGTTTTCCCCTTTTTTAACCTGATTCACATAGCTGAAATTTATTTGCATGATAGATCACACTTGTATAAATAGTTCTGTACTGCAAAGTACATTAGCAATATTGTTTTGAAGAATGGTCAATGTCCTTTCGTTGTCAACACAGGTCAACTTAGGGGAAGCACTGTAAATACATCAAATTTACGAGTTTACCTCCAGCGCTGATACAGGGAGTGGACGACCTATTTCATGTTAAAATGTAAAATAAAATTTGTCAAAACAGATTCGCACGATTTGAAAATTTCAGTTGAATATTCCTCACTCGACATCTAAGGTTCTCGGTGGCAATCCAGATATCATCACGCAAATTAGCTTTCCGATGGCCTATTTATTAGCTGTTCGGAATTTGCCATTCCCTACTACTATTTCCTATTCCCTTCTCTCCCTTTTACTGGTTGGGATAGAACAAGAAAGAAATTCATTTCAATACATAAGCCGAACGCTTGAGACTGCGTTCCCTTTTGCACGATCTTGCCAGCAGTAGGTACTATAAACACAAGATGATTTGTGATATCTTTTCCATATTATGGCTAGCACCAGTTCCGTTGCTTCTGGCATATAGTAATTTAGCAGCCTAAAATACCTATACTATATGAGATTCTCGGCTATTGCTGTCGTATCTTAGGCAGTCGCTTTTGTTATACAGGTTGTTCACCTTCTCAGTATTCGTGACATGGAGTTCATCCAGTCGTGTAGAAATTCCGGACCTTCCAAGAAATCAAACAAATATATTAGGCCCAAACGTTACATGACAATGAGCCCTTACGCAGGTCAGAAAGTATTCAGGGAGAAGCATACAGAATAGCCTATATGGGCAGTTCTTATTGCATCAGAACTCGTTCATGCTTAAGCCTCGGTCTCTGGTAAATTCCTTCTCACCCTTTTCACCGATTGCAGATCTTTGTCGGAGGTATAAGGCCTCTCATCCAGTTCGCTGATGACGCCGCCATGGCGGGTCTAATTCATATGGACAATGTCAGGGCATATCTCCAACGACTGCAACCTTACGTCGATTATTGCCAGGTAAATTTTCCACATATCAATATTTCTGAGACCAGGGAAATTATCATTGTTTTCCGACGTACGTCTACTCCACCACTGCCAGTTATTATTGATGGCCAAGAAGTAGAACGTGTTTCATGTACATGAAGCTGATTGCTACATGTCGAGTCTCTCGTTGGGAGACTGAATTCTCGTACTGTCTTCAGAAAATGTTACTGTTCAATATTCGTTTAGAAAGTGGAGTTGCGGTGTGGAGGTATTTTCTCATTTGTTGGGGAGGTAATGTTAGCAATATACACAAATGAGCCATAATAATTATAGTATCAGGAAAGCTGAACAATTAAGTAGTTGGCGATTCTCTCTCTTCAGTTGAATTGGTTTATCAGTCCCTCCTGCAGTCCGAATTTCAATCCGTTTGTTTTCTTCACTCTAGTAAGATGGGTGGGAGTAGTGGTAGGCTTGGATGTTAATACTGATCTGTAACGCAATTCATTGTGTAAAGAATGTTATAACAACAGCTCTTTAACCCGTTTCGTTTTGCTTTCAACTCAGTAGTCTCAACTCATTTTGTTTATTATGTATATATAATCATGGTCATGTGAGTTAGTTTCACTTACATACTTACTCACGGGTCGAACAAAATCGAATCGTAGTACTATAAAATCCACTGTAACACGGGAAGGAAACGAACCAAACCATGTTTGGAGAATGGCCCAGATAAACATTTATGGTGGCACCAATCACTGAATCCCAGCTTGAAATCAATATTGCTATCACAGGAGAAGCATCAGCCAACTTGGTGCATAGTGGCGAGGGATAGAGAGAGAGAGAGAGTAAAGGGCGCAAACTCAACAAACCTCAACCACAAAGTATATGGTCAGAGCGGCGAAAACTGAGGAATGTAGCGAGTTACAGATTGCTAGAACGAAGTTTGTCTTTATGCTGGCGCAAGCTAAGTAGAGCCGTAGAATGGATACGAAAACGTACATTCATCATTATTAACCAGTCGTCACAACCCTCATGGCGTGGAATTGTTTCCTAAACCTTCCTCGTTATGACTGAATTCAGTTTCATGAGAAAGGCGTGCATGAACTGACCGGAATTCTTTAATAAGCATGGAAGACATAAGTGAAACTAGACATGTGCAGTCGGTAGACCGCCCACGTGTATATCCCCGCATTAATTATGATATTGACATTTAATAATCATAAAAATTGTATAAACCATGTCTGGTTGACCTCCAATGACCCTCATAATGTTCAGCACCAACTAAAGTCCATATCCACCAAGTTTCATTTGAATCCGACGAAGGCAGGAGAATCGCATAAATTACGCAATTGTGACCCCCGGTGACATCGGAATGGCTGTAAAAGTTTTTCGGGACCAACTATATCCCACATCTACCAAGTTTTGTTCATATCCGACAAAGTTAGGAATATCGCATGAAGAGTTATTGCGCTAACGACTAAAGTGTTCGGCGTAGACGGCGGCGGCTAGACCCCCCAAACCAGGATATCCCCAAGACGCTTAGCGCGTCGCAGGGATATAATCACAAGCTGGCGAAACATCGTGTAAGGTAGTAATGGTAATAATGCAACACTAGTACAGTTTGGCCGAATCGAGTTTGTGCTACAGAGGAGATCAATCGTGAATTTGAAAGGTGTGTGTGTCTTAATGGTCATGCCATGCCGGGGTAGTATTTTACATGGATAACTCAGAGATGTTAGTACTATAGTCTAAATTCTGTATGATTCTTTTTCATCTTCAGCCACCGTCATCACTGACAACTGGCTACTACGCATCTCCTTGACATCTTCTCCCAAGCAAATTTTGATTCCATGTGACTCAACCATGTCCATACCCTGATGATGCGATACTACTGCTCGACGTCCAACCCTCCTGTTTCTTTCAAACTTCCCTACTATTACTTGCAATGTAAATACACTACCACTCCCTCTGAGAATGTACCCAATGTAAGACATTTTCCTGAGCTCTCCTAGGATTCGCGGGTTTGTGTTTTCCTCCTCCCAGCTGATTTCCAACATTCTCCTCCGAATCCACATTTCGGAATCGGGTCCCCTATCGATATTGTATTTTATTCAGTGTCTACGAAAAACAGGATATCACTGGTGCCTCGTCCTTTCCGGTGGGCGGCTGGTTGTTCCGACAGTCCATGTCCAGTTTAGTTCTTAGGCGGTCTATGATGATCACCACTTCATCAGTATAACTTCGTTGGTCGTGTCGTGTAGTTCGATCACCATACTTGTTTACCATCACCCTCTGTATATTGTACATACTTACCGCATGCTCAACCTCAGATGAGAGGTATCGGTTCCTGATATCAGACTGGTGAATCTGGCATGCAAAGAGTTCCTCCACCTGTTAGTCGTTCAAACAGGGTTTCGACGCATTCCTCCGTCCGTTTCCCAATTCCGCATGCCGTTGTGCCGAGTCGCCGAGTTTTGCCGATGCACTGAACTGTTCCGATTATCAGTCGTGGTTGGGAAGGAAAATATGGCGCAGCCTTCTATGTCTCTCATTACATATTCGTGGGCAAAGAATCTGACTCCTGACTTCTGGTGTTTGCTTTCTAGCTATAACACAAATCTAGCAGAGCCCCAAGGACTTTCTTCAGACGTCACCTTGAGACTACACTGATAACTGAAAATGTCAGATTATGGTGCCTTATTCTGCTAACATTTGGACTCGAATTTCCAATTCGATCCACAAACTTCCGTCGCTATCAGCATTACTTGACTTGGGCAATCATTAATGTTTTCATGGGGTTTTAGGTTTTGAATCGTTAAGCAGCGTATATCCAACTGCATATCTCATTTGGTGAGGTAAACGTACCTTACTTACAATCTTTAATTTTGTCGAGTATGAACTGACCGACATTCAAAAGTGAATTAATTATTATTTAAACTATTCAGTGATGGTAACACTATTTTGGCTGAAGTTCATATACTCTATTTGTACTCTATAGCATAACTTATATGCACTGATAGCGCATATACATTAAAGTGAGTATATTCAGCATGGAGGCTAGTGATGGAGGAGTGATCACTCAAAATGAAACCTACTACGGAGACGAATACGACATTTCGGACTTGTCTATGATATGTGGAACCATTGTATCCTGATCAAATCTGATCTAATACTGGAAATCGATGGAATATACGGAGGATCATATCGTTCAAATGTGAATACGGGCGTGTGAGCGCTGTATAAGATACTGCGAACCTGACTTGAGGAATAGTAAAACGGATTTGTAAGAACCAATGTCTCACCAAAAAAGATATTTTCTGACAACTTCGAGCCACTAATGAAGATGGAAAAGTTCCGTTTCACTGCTCATTACCACATATTCTACCCGCTGTTCGTACCCCTATCCCTCGTCATAATTTGTGGACCTGTAAAGTCAGGCCAACAAGGGTACAACAAGTTAGGGGATGTGCCCAAATATCAATGGAAGTAGTTTCAAATATAACTGACATGTATACATGTGTATGTGTACTTCGTTTTTTGAATGCATAACATATCCTAAAGATCTTTATTACCAATCCCGTTTCTAGTCTGGAATGCATGTAACGTCAATAAGATGTCAGCGATTGGCCTTTGGAAAACAGTTTCTAGACTACTGTACACTAAATTACATGTCATATGTCTAGCGTGACATCTGATAAGATAAGATAAGCTGTTGCCTCGACCATCTAGGAAAACACAGAATAGATGGGATGTGTATTGAGATGACCTTAACTCAGAAGACATCACAATTATATTATTACAGAACTATACACCACAGTCTAAACAGTGTTGACTGTTAATTACGGGCTACAATGGTATGTGCCCCATCGCTTCAATTGAAGCGTTGTGTGGCGCTGTCAATCTGTCAATGATAGTAATGAATCGCCTGACGAACAGTGAGTAGTCGACTGTTGTGTCTCTGATGAGCACGAGTTCACAGACACTACATGGGCTACACATATCATATTGATAATGCAGCTGTTGTATCGATTATACATTGAATGTACGCGGAAAGCATTAGTAAGTTGCTGGTGAAAGTAGGTGACATGAACACCTCGGCGGTATGATTGAATATGAATAAAAATTGTTGCTATATTGGATTTAGTTTAGGATATCAGTTCGGTCGCTGCTGAGCTGGTACATTTGAAGATCAATAGGCATGTTACATTTTACTCTTCAAACTGGTACAGAAGGAAACAGGTCAACATTTTCTGAGACTGAAGTAATCAGCATCATGCCTGGCTGTGCTATCGCATTCTATGTAGATGATCATTGATGAAACCATGAGTAGGAGGATAGAACATGCACAGTTAATGGGATGCCGTTACTTTGAACCCCGTAAACAAACATAGGAAGATGTTCACAGAACTTCACAGGTCATGGTGAACATGGGTCTCACGTGGGCATGCTGATCGGGGCTCTTCTCAATAAAGAACATTCCACAGTGAATGACGAATAACACATGAGGATTGATCAAAACCCCATCCTTTGATAACACTTCCCACGGGCGTTCTGCCCGTAAGGATGAAAATCCTTTACAGACCTTTACAGTTCATAATGAAAATGTTTCACACGTGGGCATATTGATCGAATTTCTTCTCAATGGAGAACATCCCACAGGGAGTGACGAATAACCCATGGAGATTGATGAAAAGTTAACTCAAGGTCCGACCGAAATGTTACAACATCGCAAATATAGTCATTTTGTTCTGCATAACCCTTCGCATTAACAAGTACAATATAGGGCAGTCTTGCGTATTTGATACAATAGCGATCGCGGGATAATTATATTTCAATCGGTTTGCCTAGGCGCTAGAGCACCAACATTTGAATATATTTAATGTGTTTCCAGAAATTAAAATTCACAATCCAGTGCGGATCTTTGTATAAACAACATTCTTAGAATCGCCGGATATTCATATTGATTCCGGTTTGTCGATGCCTTAGAGTAACTATATTTTTTGTTCATACTGTATTCCTAGCATCTCTAATTCACAATAAACTAGAGAGCTGGTCACTTCCGAAGATCCCGTCGCGGGCACCCACTATCGTGCTCATATTCCGTCGGTATGTGGCATCTGGAAATGGAATATATAGTTAATTTGGTAATACCTGTTGGATCGACTTACACTTTTCAAATAATTCAACCACTCGTGTGTGCCTTGGTCGAATTGTGGATCAGCATTTGAACATTTGGATAAATTGACTGTAGCATTACCAGCGGAATATATGAGGTAATATATGAGGTAATAAATGTCCAACGATATGTCCCTATGATTTCCGTCAAATATATTTAGAATAATAATTGCTATTCTCATATGTTTTCGTAAATAGCCGTTCTACGATCCCTCTAATATATATGGCTGTACAAGATAGCTTTATCATGGCATTGTGGGTATAGAAATGCTGGGTGGTTCGTAACTAGAATTATTGTCAGTGAGCAGTAATGACTGACGGATTAGGAGGAATATGTTTTTTGCCACAAGTAACTAACAGTGCATCGATGTGGGGGTTGCAATTTTTCGTATACATTCATGAACAGCGCCTATAATAATACGATACTCTTGATCAAAACAAGCCCATAATCGTCCATTACTCGGGGCTTATATTCATATCAGGCGGCTTTCGTGATTGCTTTCCATCTACACATGACAGCGATTTCTGCCAGTAGTCAAAGGACTGATGGTAAATAATAAGTCTCAGTCATAACGTGTTAGCCAAAAACACTGGTAATTCCATTCCCAAGGGTTATTGGTTCGGAGAATAGATAGCGATGAAAACATCGTAGCCTCGGGTAGCATGCCCTGATACCTGCCATTATCAGTCTACGGTTTCGTAGGTCTCTCACGGTCGGAAACTGGCACCCACAGCTATCTTCATATACTTAAATGAGCACACATTATGAATGAAGCTTGTTAGTTCGTGTATTATTCATTACTGTTCCTGCACACGTGTGTGTATTTTCTATATTCCTGAAACTTTTTTAGGCATCACAGTTCTGTTATATGCAGTGTTTCACATAAAAATGCAACTAGGCTGCACTATATATTGGTCATTCATTTTGAGGATGATTCGAGATCCTCATAGGTCAAAATCCGAGATTTGATTTTGACTTGATTTGAATCAACCTTTTTCAACATTTTATGGAAACAAAATCAACATAAATAGTGACATACATAGACTAATGCGGTTTTACAGCAATACGAGACGGGAGCAATAAGGTTGGGAGTAAACGATGAAGCTACTGAAAGCTTGTGGTACGCAAACCATCGGACAATGCAAGTGAATGTCATTTATATGAATTAGAAATAACAGGGGCCCCAAGTATAGAGCTCTGAGGAGCACCTGTAGTGATGAGATTGACGAGTCGTAATATTTTTCTCTTCATATTGCTTTCTGTTAGAAAGGTAGTCTGCAAACCACGCTAAGGAGATTCCCCTTACGCCGTAATGATTTAATTTATGAAGAAGTATATTCTGATTAGGAGTGTCGGAAGGAAAGTGTTGGAAAGATCTAAGGATGCACCACATGATAAGTAGCTTTTTCAAACGAAGCAGCAATCTTCTCAATAAAATTCATAATACCATGTTGTGTAGATGATGCCATAACCAATGTGATATCCTCTAAATTAGGCAATCTCACTATCCGTGGATGTAAATTTTCTTCCCACTTCCATTACCATGTGTATCTTTCCATTGTCATTTAATGGACTGATCTTGTTCCTCTCCACACTCTCCCAAAATAGTCCCAGATCAATTAACTGCATGTAACAACATATTACAGCCTGTTTGACGATATTAATAGTTGATTATAATATCATCTTTACATCCCTCTTATAAAATGGACTATACATTCCAAACGGACAGAGGCCGGTGAACGACCAAAAACTAGAAATCCGTGTGCGAAGCATCACTCGCCGAATTGCAGTTTTATAAGAATGAAAGGAATGAGTAAGTAAGTGAGTAAGTGAACATTTGTTGATATCAATCATCAGAACACTAAATCGAGGGCCTCATAACTTTGATCATAAACTGCAGTCTCTGAAACCTGAGCATTAGCATCACATGAGCACGTTGTGTATATACAATATATATTATCGACAGTATAGATTGATATAAACAGTCGTGATACACACGATTTCTGGGAAGTGCATGGGGACGAAATAAGCATACCACGCCCGGCAGTGCGCGACATTGCTTGGATCGCCACAACTTTACGGCCTCCAGCCAATAAAGAGAGTACCTCATTGGGTAATCGTGCCAAATCTAGCTACAATCAATGCGGAAAGTAGCTGGGACAAACCCCCGATCCCCCCATTCAATGTGGCTTTCGAATGCGCGAGTGAAAATAACATTGATTAGAGGGGAAGAGTGATCGACGGCGATCCGGCGTTTCAGGGCCTGATTCCACGAGCCATTTCTGCAATGATTGTAGTTGTTTGAACGCATGAAAGATACTTTTGTATTCTTTCGTTCGCTATCATACACAAGGAAGTTTAGAAGGATGTTCATAATATTTATGCCTGGTTTAACGGTTTCGACAAAGTCATCCGAAGAGATATTCTGTCTTAATTCAGGGAATACTTATTCCTTTCTGGATTGATAGAGGGGGTGATGAGGGGGCAGTGAACAACGTAACAGCGAGAAATGTTTAACTGGACGTTATCACAGATGTGGGATGCAGTACACCTTGTTCAACTAAAAAGAAAAAAATCGACAAATGTCATGGGTTTTGTACTCTCCGTTTCGTAAAATGCGAATACAAATGATGACAAGGTTACACACATTGAATAAAAATGGTAACGTTAAACGTCGATTACCAGCTATTGGAGGTCAATGGAAGTGCTGGATATGACTTTGCAGATGATGATTCCCTGACTAGTATATCAAGAAAATCCCACCCCCAAAATGTATTTCAGTCAATGAGACGGTGAAAATGAGGAGAAATCTATTATTACGCAAAATGTTTTCGATATCACAAGGGGAAGGAAAATGCATGTTCAGTACAAAGTCGATGCAAAGTTGACTTTTCCATAACTCTGTCACACGAAAAGTGTGAACCTGATATGGGAACAAAAATCACATAATTCTTCGGGAGTTATAGATGCAAGTAATCATTGACTCCAAAGAAAAAAAACTTGCACTATTCACTTATGGAGGAGTGAATAATCAGTTATTATTGTGGACATTCATTTAGGTCCCCTTGTGACGTCATCAGACCTAGCCTATTAATAAAGATAACACAAAGATATAACGAGTTGGGAACATCACATTTTAAGGGTATTTTGGGGTATTGAAATATGCTCTTTTAATCTATGTCAGTTTCGAAGCAATGAATCTGCCCTCCACCTGGCCTTCACAGTAGAATTTCATATGCGGATGCGGGATGCGACGCGACACAAACGTGAAGAGTACCCGAATAAGCTGTATTTCCGGAGTTTCTGGCGGAGACGCAGTGGCGGCACCGGCGTTAGGTTTGGTTTGGAATCGTCGCGCTAGGTTTGGTATCCTACTCAGTTCAAGATTTGTTATGCTGTGGAACTTGTCTGTATCTCTGCGATATCTACGAGGTGAGTGTACGAATACACTGAATCCGTAAACTCACTTTATCTTTGCTTCACGCGAGTCCGACCTAATTAGATTTTTGATGCGTCCACATCCGTATGAATAGACTGTTAGCTTCACAGGCGAAACTTGAAAAAAGCTAAAACCAGAATGCGGTTTTGTTGTAATTTGTACTCTTCAGGTGGGATTCTATATCTGCGGATGCGGTTTAGATGTTCAAATCGCTGTGAAGAAGAAACATTTTGGGCGGGGAAAGGCTGTGGCCGATGCGCAAACTAAGAAAATGTAAAAGCTCATAAATACGGACGTTGAAGGCTCTATAAAAAGGAATAATCCACTCTTTTGCGGTATGCGGCATTGGTACGCGTGATAATCTTGCTTACACAACACGCTTTCCATCTAATCGAATGCTTCATCAGTTCATTGCCACTTTGGAATCGTCAGTGAAACGTCGAGAGGGAAACGTCAGGAAAACCCATTTTATCTCGGAGCTCTGTATGTTGCGGTCGAAATGAGTTGGCATGGTGTATTATTTTGTATGTTCCCACGACACATCATATTATGTACACTGAGGGTTACGCTGAGTGGACGCTACATTGCGCCATGTAGCGGTCGAAATAAATACATTGGTGATTTCAGGGAGAAGAGGAAGTAGATATCGCGAATCACCTTTACAAATATTAGTCAGCAGTTTCGTCATATCGTTTAAACAGTAGAGATTGTTACGAACCCATTTCATCACTCATAATTTCTGGGAGGTGGAAGGTAATTCATATATACTGCATGAAACATCAGTGATATAGATAAAGATGAGAACATAATGCGATGGTCAGTATATATTGACTGATATCATATAACCTCACTAATCATAACCCCGAGCGACAATAGTAAGTGACCATATCAATACTTAATTGGAAGAAATAGCAAACACTGTTGTCAGATCCTTGATAGATATATATACAATCGCAGTGCATGAATATTGTCATTACACTTGAAAACATATCGTATCGTCATTCGGTGGGGACGATAAACAGTGAAATATAGAAATTGTCGCCTAACACCAGTCCTAATCCCATCAATTGCACGTCAACTGCACTAATTGACTTGTGCGTACCCACAAGCGGCAGCTGCGATTCAGAAATGCAAACACTGTTAAGAAATTGACAATTGATTATTGCAAGTATCGGCCGGCGTGGCCTAGTAAAAATGTGTCGGGCATGAAGATAAGCCACAGAAAATATCTGCAAACTGGCTGATTAGCCATAGAAGATTGTTTTTCATGAATCTATGCTACCTCATGTTATACATATTGTACAGTTTTAAGTGTGCGACGCGGCCTCAGTCATCACATATATGATATTATAGATTAGATTAGATCTTATTCACTGTACCACAATACAATAGAAAACAGGCAACGATAACAAGGAGTAATACATGACACGTAGTAATACTAAATTGAATGTTATAAACACAGGGCAACGTGACACCAAAAATACATGACCACTGCCTACTAGGCATCAAATAATTCAATGTCGGAATCAAATCATTATTCAATGTTTGTAAGTTTGCAGATTCTTGCAGTATAAAGCTGGTCAGGCTTCAATTGACTCAATGGCTCATAGCCGTCGTGTGATCTCCGATTCGGTATCGTGAGTGAACCTCTTATTTCCCTCACTCCAATTGATTAACATTTAACCTGTTAGGTGCACACATTTTTCGGACCCCTGCTCACAGAGTCAAGCCTGGTCACCATTGGGCACGATGAATGATTCCCAGAAATTCCACCGTGTTCAACCTTTGTAATAGCGTCCTCGTTTGCTTTCGTATTCAATGCAACGATTGGGAGCGCCTCAGATGAACCTGTCGTGAGTTGTCATCACTTTGGTAGGCCTAAGTGGCTAATAGAAGCAGCATTCCCCACAGACGTATGTCTTCAAGTGATATGTTCACAAGTTGGGAGATTGCGTACGAACTGAATCGAGGATAATTCTCTCAACGGATACTGTTTCTGCTTTCATTTCCTCAAAGACGACATAATTCCGTCACGACTCTCGTCTCCGAGTCATTCAACACGACTCAGTTCAGTAAATTCATTAGAATCCTAAACATGTCAATATGTCCACCGACGTTTCATCAACAAATATTTAGCTGTATCACAATACAATATGTATTATGGAGAGCAAGGGGTGACAAGCAATGATGCTGGCCTCAACTGGAATTCCTACTGGAACTTTACTGGACACGTTTTCATGTGACACGCTCAAGTACCAAGAATATTTCTCTTTCCCATTTGTACCGTATATATACTGTCGAATAGACACGCACACGCGACATGTCACCATTAGACCATGGAGCAAGACATGATTCCAGAGCTGATTCACTCGGGTGTCACGAAATTTACCATGAAGTTACCCCAGAACACATGATGTTTACGGCACATACGTGGTCTGATAACAACACATCTGAGTTTCTAGGTCGTAGGGCAGGACTAGCAGAAAATATGGGTACGTCCTTTCATCGCACGCAAATGTGGGGTTCTACAGATTTTACCATGAATCAGGATTCAGGGCATATAAGTACTCCACCTCAGGAACTAGAGGCAAAGAAACCATGAAAAGCATCAGTGAAGGAACACAGAGGACCAGCAGTTGTATCTCTTCAGTTCGCCAACGAGAATTGCCGCTAATCAATACAAGAGCACTATTGCGTCTGTCGCTGCAGATACATGAGAAATTGAGTCAAATTTGTTAGTTCAACTAGAATGATTATCGTTCATTCGTACACTATTCCATTTGATTGGAGGTTTGAGTGAATACCCGTGTTATCTTTCTGATCATCGCCTTGTTGAGTACGCGCGTTCAGGACATCGACCTGATATTGCTTGCGCTTCAGGTCATGTGGTCTGACTAAAGGCTGTGATACCATCATTAGAGCTCCTGTTTCCCAGTGGTTATACGGCAAGTTATCACAAAATCTGCTGAGACTTCTGGCAAATTGAAAAGAGTGGGATGACACTGTGATATGCTTGGTTGACGGTTAAAGTAGCGTGGTTTGGAGCACCAGTCTCAATCCAGCTGACTTTATTGTCTCCATCAGGAAATGAGAGAGTGATGCTCGAGAGTACATTAACTTTCGGTACCTGCCAAGGACTTAGCTAGGAAATCCTGAATATGATTCGTCGTCTCCTCGCGCATCAGCGCCTCGAACAGTCAGGTTTTACTACGAAAAAGTACATGTGAATCGCATCTTGGCGATTCGTGTACTGTCGGAGCGATTGTGGGAGATTGGTAGGGGCTTCCTTGGATCCTCGATCAGAGCGGTTTACCACCGCTTCCTGTGCGACTGATATTCAGAGTACTGTGGAGTGTACTGGTGCATGGGTTCCGAATTCTCCGTAGTTGTTCCGAGGGTTAGCCAAGGCTGTGCACTAGCTCTTTCACTTTCCAACACCTGTAGGCAGTATCTGTACCTAACTAAAACCTATATTCATATAGTTTTAAGGTTTCCCTAAGTATAACGACGCGCGTGCCAGAATGATCGATTGTTCATCGAAGCTTGTTCAAACATATATCAATCATTTGTATAGTACGACGGCATATCTCGTGTAAAGTCAATATTCTTTCAGTTGTAACTTGGGAAAACCACCTGGGGCGATTTGTTACCGTTTTGACGCCGTTCTATTTGTGTTAAATTTTCAGTTTCTCTCTTTCGTGGCGATTGAACATCGCCCGGGGTAAGTTGTGTGATAGAACACCTGCCACCAGTCTATAGGATGATGGTGTTACTCATACACTCATACAGCAGTGAACCCTGGGAATATATATGAGAGTATCAACAATTCAGTTGCCTCATCACCTAATAAGAAAAGGGACAGTTGAGGGTTCACGCTGCAGAAATCAAGTAACTGCGGAGCTTTATTGTCCGTACATTTCGGCCCTAGTCTGGCGGCTGTAAATGTATAGACTGCAGATGAGGCCAGTACATATATTTTCTCCCACTCCCAACACCAGGTACTCATAATAGATGAGTGGTCTAGTACTCACCAGCAGCCAGAATGACCTGACTGCGATGAACGATGGCGAACAACCGAACCCACCCCATTACTTGAGCTGTCTGGCAAGCCGATGTAACTGAAAGCTACACATCCTACCCGCTCTTCTTTTCTTTTGTACTGAACATGTTGAATGCAGGTTGTTGAGAAAGTTGAGGGTTCACGCTGCGGAAAGCGATTAACTGGGGAGTTTATTGTCCGTATACTCCGTCCCAAGTCTGCCTACTGTGAATGTCTAGACGGCGGATGAGGCCAGTACAAATTGCTCGGACAGCAGTTTCCTTTTTCCAGTACCCACACCAGGTATACTCTCCATAGAAGCGTGGTCTAGTACTCACCAGCAACCAGAATGACCTGACTGTTAGTCACGCAGTTACGCAGTTTATCCCAGAAAGAAAAAGCGCAGTGGGAAAACTAGGAATGTTGAGTTCTCGAGCACAACAAAAACAATGAAATATATAAGAAATGCTGATGTTGTTCAGGTGTGACGTCACAAATTACTGCGCGATCAGGTTCTCCGTATATTGTTTGGTAACAGTGGTGATACTTCAAATGACAATAACTCAACATAGGGATATCGGATTGAGACGGGGTTCAGACCAATATATTTAGTTTTCCGTTATCTACTAGGTCACCCCAAAAGTATTCCTTGAGTTGACCCAGAACTACAAATTCTACCCGCTTATTATCCTTTCACACCAAACATGTTACATGCAGGTTGGCTTCACCGATGTTTGATTTGTCACTACATGATGACCGAACACCCACCTCCTATGAATTTGATAAAATATTCATAGGTTATTGCAATTATAATACACCAATGTGTCGTTGAATAGCACAGCTACAGCTGTAGCTCGTGTATTATCATCGACGGATCTCAACGAATACCACATAGAACTATGTATCATATCCCAAAGTTTTTATTATTATCCTAGTGAGAGACTACAATTCACGTTCATCAGGGTGTCATATGAAGGTACAGCATGGTAACTGGCTGAGCATATCACGCTACATGGTGGGTATTCTTCTAGTCCACAATGCTCTCGGAGATTTAAAATAATCCAATGATTATTGATCTGTAGAAATAAAAAAGTTAACCAAAGCTCAGAAGATTCAGTTAAACGCCAGTTCAACCCCTAATCCTCATAAGTAGTGGTTCATCAATCAGTAAAGAAGGGTCAAATGCTATGATATTTACTGTTCCCATTGAATTATCCAATCACTGTAAGAAGTAAAATGAAAGTAGATTCGCAACTCGGTTTCGCTAACGTCTAGCAGTGGCCAAAAAGAGGTATTTAATTCTATGATTTAATAAGGTATTCAAGCATTCCTTTCGGAGGGCTTTCATGCCATTGACCCAACCTTGAGAATTTAGTTTGAATATCAATATCGGTCATTGACTCACAACGAAATACAAGTTGGTTCCTGTTACCGGAACATCATTCTCGCCTGTGACAATTTACCATACAAAGCATATTTCCAGGAGTAATGAAAATTGATCATAAATGTACTTCTCGCTCCTATAGACTTTATGACACTGATTTTGAAGCGACAACTTGTACCGTGGAGGCCTGAGTGGAATATTTTGGAGTAGCTAAATCCATGAACCTAACAGAGAATGGTCCAGAGTCCAAGGCAGTGTGAACATGTTTATAGTTGGCATCAGAAACCGAGACGAAATTAGGATGTCAGCTCGAATGTTCGAGACGTTATTATTAGCAGCTCCTAAAATATGTGATTTTTCTTCATATTTCAGTTGGTATCCAAGCAACCCTTTCGGGAACTGCGTCAAAAGATAATATCCACGTCGTTTACACTCACACATATATCTCCGTCATCGACTGGAAACACAAATGTCCCGCCTAATGATTTGTACCAATCTAGCGGAGAGCCGTTATCTAGGTATCCCTGAATGCAGCGCATCCCTTTCAGCCTTTACTGAAAGTAAAATTATGCACTCCTTCAAAATGTAACATTGAATCTGGAAATGAATCCTTGATATAATATTCCCGAACAGTACCCTTTACCTGCCTAAAACAGACACTGGAGGTCATGCGAATTTAACGCATTGGAATCAATGGTTTGGATTACAGTCTCCAATCTACATATCTGCTGTAATTGCCTGGTCGATCGATACCAACTGAATTCACACAAATATAATACGATAAGTTTGATTCCACAGAGTTTCATATAACATCTCGATTAATTAGAAATACCAGGAAACAATGCATAAATGAAACTATCGCCTGTACTGAGTTACACGAATTGACCGGATAACATGACAACCACATCTGAAATGTCCTGCCGGTTATTCACCAATGATAAGTACTACTGGAACGTATCCAATCAGATTCAGTTGTACGAGGGTTGATGGAAGTTGGAGTGAGTAATTATTTGGTCTCAACACAAATTGTACAACCTGACACCCTTTTACCCCACACCACAACATGGAACATGAAACCTGAATTCGCGATCCACAGACGCAGAATGCAACTGCCTTCATTGTAAACAAGAGCCCAAGGGCACTATGGTTCCTTGCGATAATATATCAACCAGAAACGTGATGGTTACTATTTTCTATGCCCAATAACTCCCAAAATGAGCACATTTCCTGAGACTTGACCTCTGACCTTTTGACCTCATCATCAGGGGTTGTATGACCCACTGACCCCAAAGAACAACAATACAAATCTCTATGAGCACCCCAACTGTGCCAATTTTCAATCCGAAAACTTACCCCAATAACTTAGCATACGGAGGTCACACGGGGTCAAATCATGGCTCGTTGTGATGGTAAGGTGACATTGACATCTGAAAATGGCCTTCGAAACATGATTCGGCAAAAAACCCAGTAAAGGTCAAATTGAGGTGATATCGCGTTTTTGTAAGGAAATGTTACTCTCGATGTGATGCATCCAGTCCTGAAAGCGCAACATATTTCGATGCATACAGCCGATGTAATTGTGAAAAAAGTATCAAAATCAACCTTTGACCCCTTGTATCTTGAAAACCGGATGTCCGATTGAAGCGGGGGTGGGTCCCGTCTATGTAGCACACATAGCTCTATCACATATCCAAAAATTGACGTTTACTATTTTCAAGCCCGATAACTCCTAAAACAGGCACCTTTTCTGAGACTTGACCTTTGACCTTCTGACCTCATCATCAGGGGTTGTTTGCCCCACTGACCCCAAAAAACAACAACACAAATCTCTACGAGCACCCCAACTGTGCTAATTTTCAAACCGAAAACTTTGACCTCCAATAACTTTGCAAACAAAGGTCACACGGGGTCAAATCATGGCTCGTTTTGGAAGGTGACATTGACATCCGAAAATGGCCTTTAAAACATGATTCCGCATAAAAACTGGTTAAGGTCAAATTTAGGTCAAAGGTCACACAGATGGTCACACTAATGGATCACAATGGCACACCTCCCAACCTTGGCTGTCGTTTGATTCTCATTATACGGGCGAAAAACTAGTTTTTGACTCCTAAATTACCTGTGATGACCCTTGATGAAATGGCCGTTTTGTTTGAGAATAACCCCCAACACTATTCGCACCTTGTCCCAGAAGATCAAACATGTGGGACTTTGCCAATGGGAGTTATGGCTCT
>JAUOBX010126599.1:0-12554 GCA_032360705.1 Eupentacta quinquesemita
CCCCTCGGTAGAGTTTTACCGACTGAGCTAATCCGTTTCTCACAGGCAGACAGGCAGATTCCTAGGGACATGTCATGAACGGTTTTATTGTTGGTATATTGTTTGATGCCGGCATGTCGGGAAACTCGTTCCACCCACATACTCACTCTAATTAGGATAGGTTGTAACTATACTCACCGACCTACACATTGGTAATTGTGCGTGAAGGCATTCTCGTTGAGTGAGGTATGACGTCACCCTACATGTACACTGACTGGAGCAACAACTTCTACCGCGGAAATAATCCTGAAATTAGTCCGGACATGAAAGATTAGTACTTGATCAGTCTCTTGGCCTATATGTCGAACCCACGAGAGGAGAGGTGGTATCTGATTAATATGAGTCCATCTCGTGCAAGAAATTAATGATCCGATTTCCAAGAATCATAACTAGAGAATACTGACGTGGGTTTCATCTCGTCCCATGTCGTGATGACGTCAGACTGCGAGACTGTGTATCGTTACACTGCATCGCATATTATGAACAACTGGAAATGTAACAGGTGAGGAGAAACATGATCAGTGGCGTACGTGTTGGGGGTCGGATCCCCAAAATAAATATAACGAAAGTGGGTTAACAGAGGAAAATATTATATTCAAATATTGAATTTCACATTTTTTTCGAAGCGGATTGAATCTTTTTTAAATGACAGATTCTATTAGGCCCTGTGTGTAAAAAATGTGTCGCATTTCCTCTCAACCCGCACCGTTTCCTGCAATCCGGGGTTGGGGTAAATGTGTGTTGTCTGCTTTCTGCCAGTTTAACTGCAAGCAATTAGCATGATTAAGCGGTCTTTAAGAGATTGGGATTCTCTCCTTTCAGTGATTTATTCTTCTCCAGACCAATAATTTGTAATAATCGATGTTTTCTGCAGTGGATTCTGGAAATTGAGGTCATCTTGGGTTGTCGGTGTTGACGGCATGTGGTCCCAGGTAGGTTAATTACGAGAGATCAACGTAAGAACGTAGATTCATTGTTTTCTTCCTTTACAAAGTCTTCAATTATTTATAGTAATCGTGTCTCATTTCCACTTTTTCTTCCATTCTCTATTTTTCCGTGTCATTTTCTGGAGTGAAGATTGAGGATTGGATCTAAGTTCGTGATGTTGGATATTTTGTTTGTCCTGTTAAGTGAATTTTGTTTCCCGTCATTGACACCTATTATTATCATAGTAATCGTATTGCGGTTCAATTCAGCCCAAAGCCAAAGCATCAATAAAGCTGGGTAAAACGGCTGTCTCAACTACCAAATAATTGAATAGGATTGCCGAGATAATATATGGCAACGCCAAATGATCAAGTGATCTCCAGAATGAAAGATTGATACGCGTTCTACCCTCGAAAATATAGAAGGGCGCCCTATACGTCATTTGAAATGTCAGTACAAGGAAATTGGTTAATTAACAAACGACGGTTCAGACGAACGGAGTGGAGGAAATTACAGAATCATTGTTTGGCTTGTTCCCAAACGAGGTGCACGTGCCTATTACGACGCTATCTAACTGCATGGAAAGCAATTATGCAATGTCACTACTCTCACAATTATATAATACCGTATACCGTAAATACAAAATAATAGCATTCTACAGAAAACACGTCGGGCATAGCTCTAACGAATTCATAGCAGTATGAAAACATTTATTAGGTTGGTGTACGACATGGATATACAAGACGAAGTACGGAAGTGATTGTTTTGGATCGGTGAGTTAGTCGGAGGAGTCTCGTCGGTCGGCTGTACGAAGTTACTGTGATTGGGCTTTCGAAACTCCCACACCTACAGGATCATAGAATGAGAAAGTAGTCAGATCATAGGTTTGCAGACCTGAACTCTATAGTTTCATATCCTTAGTATCACTGGTCATAAATCCATAGTAAAACAAATTTTCTAGGAACAATCGTTTTCTGAACACTATCGAGCTGACACTCCTCAAATGCTACACAGGTGTCGAATTACATGCGGTGTTCGATCGCTGAATACTTACAGGATACAGTGAACATGTAATGATAATTTAGAACGAATGAAAACGAACACCACTTGAAGAGAATAAAAGCATGAGAGGGCAGTACATGGGCAGATGGACCACCTTTTTATGACAACTAGATAATATCCAGAAACAAATCCTGCGAAGTAAAGTAGACGGGAGGAGAAGAAGAGAATTAGCAAATGGTGGGTGTACATCAGTACTTAACCAGGTGGAGAATTCTATGAACTAGTGCGAACGGTTCACAGTAGACTCAGGCAACGCATCGCGACATCCGGAGCCTCGATGGGTCAAGGAACCATATAACCAACTATTCATTCGATAGACATGTCTGAAGAGCACCCGGATAAGTGTTCAATTTCCTAACGGTTGTGTTAGAATGTGGGACAAATCCCCGCCATCGGCAAATATATCTCTAAAATGTCACGGAAGAAGCTCTGTCATAAATCGAAGAAAAAGGGTGAAAAAATAGTGGCATAAACTTAATGACAGAATTGACGAACGGATAACACGTATTTGTTGGAAACTATAATTTTCTAATAAATCACTTTTCTTCTATTGCAACTTCATCAGTATCGTTTTGTAACTAGGCCTAAAACTGACAACAAGATGTTACGGAATGCTAAATGGTTCGAAAATTGTAATTCTGATGTTCTCATTATTTAGAATAACCATGTGTTAATTTCGATATTATTCTGGGAACTCAGACAGCATTTTCACGATTCCAAAAGGGGCCTATATCTCGGAATGCTCCGATATCTGTTTCGATATTTGCTAATCTTTCGGCATTCCCGCGTAATTTTGCTTCCTTAAACACTGACACAGTATATACTAAGCTATACCTAGGGGTAATACCAAAATCGGTGGAGGGAAAAGAGACAACGGTGAACACAGATTGCGAGTAAATGCGCACTGCCTCGAACGGATTTATGTAGCTACCTACATTAACCTACCTAATCCTTCATCATAATCTCCACTATGACGAATTATACTAAATTGTTAAAGACTCCACTCTACACATTGACATTGCGTGTGTGTCGCTACTTAGAATCGAGCCGTGGTAGGTTTTATTGCACTCAATATAAATTGCATAGAATGCAATAACGTTTTTCTGTAAAAAGCGATGCATATGCTGATAAGGGGTGATGCCTAAGTTGATAGAGTGCACTTCATTTGGAACAAAAACAGCAGAGATTAGCTCCCGCACAAATGTCGCAAGCATATTCCAGATGTTATAAGCGGCATAAGCCATCTTCAATTTATAAGGCAAGTACAAACACGACAGTGGGGCGGATCGAATTTGTATGAATTCGTAACTCGATCGAAGAATCGTCTATCGGGCGACACTTGAGTTGCGAGTGGAATTATGTCATGATCAACACCGAATTGTTGTATTCATTTGCTTCCCGTCTTTCACTATTATCAGTGTATCCGTGTCGTGGTAATCTTCAACCTCTCGGAAACTCACTTACACAAATTGCATCTAATTTTATTCGTATAATTTTTCGTGAAGCGTTCCATGAATTCTATTCACATCCGGGCAAGCTGGGTCTGTTCTTTTCCTAGAGCCTTTCGTGAACAATTCGCCTCCAGTGACTTCTCGCCACCATCTGTAAATCAGCTGCACTTCAATCGAGGTCGAGTAACACTGAGGGAATAACTGCATCATTAACCAATATTTGTGAACTATTGACACTGCTTCTGCAAGTTGAGGAATATTCGCAGTTGTCCTAAAGGAAGAACAGAAAGTATTTGAAGAGGCTCTTGCGTGATGGCGAGTAAATCACACAAGTGCTTCTCTGCCCGAAAGACGGAAGTTGTCTAGTTGACGGCCGAGGTGTATTTCAGCATCAGTTAGACTATAGGCGTTGTACGTGGAGTTGTTGGAAGAATGATTTTGAGCATTTTCTTTTGTAGCGAGGTGATTCTCCTCATTGTGTACATATGACATGGCAGATAACCTCAGCCCTTACTCGGAGAACTATTTCAGTGGATGAATGATACTGTTGAACAACTGCTATCACTGCCATTAGAAAACTACCACTCCGCCCCGACACCAACTCGTCACAAGAAATGTCCACTGCCAACGCGATAATTAAACGAGAAAGGGTTCATTACCGTTGTCTATGTAGCAGAATTAGGTGAAGTTTCTGGTCAGTGGAATATCGTGACTTGTCACAAGGAATGGTCACTGCCGACGCAATAATTGAACGAGAAAGGGTTTATTACCGTTGTCTATGTAGCAGAATTCGGTGAAGTTTCCGGTCAGTGAATTATCGTGCTGAGTAGTGTTAGAAATCGAAATTGAGCCCCTCGCTCACGAACACTTTTAACAAGTTTGAAGCAATAGGACACTGGTGCCACTCGACCTTATACGGAGAGAACGTTTAGCAGGAGAAGCAGATAGGATGTTAGATTTACAAGGAAGTGCCCAGCAATAATGATGGCAGGTATCCACTTGATCAAATCGACCGATGGAAAAAATACGGTGTCTTTTTAATAAGTGCTTTCACAGTTGAGTACCATTAGTTTCGAGACAGCGGCTAAGTTGCTGAATGGCAGAACGGATAAAAGCAGCATCCTATCACAAAAACTGATGGTGTTCACAGCGATGATTGCCAAGTGGCGATGAACATATCTTCAAAACGAAGAAAAGAGAAACGAGAATAACATTTATGTGAGCTATCGTAAGTAATTCGATTATGTGTCACTCGGGATTCCAAAGCAATACATCGTCTTAATAGACCGCGATAAAGTATCACGTCCGTCTTGTAAGTCGAAAGCGTTGTATTGTTGCCAATAGCATTTTACTTGTACGACTTGCCAACACCAATGTACTAAAGAAATGTCCCTATGGGATATGGCAGCCTTTGAGCGACTACGATTCCAGGAATTAGAGCGTGATACGGTACTTGATAACCCACAAATGAATATAATAACGCTGTATTCATGTTATCACGGGATCTTCACAGGAATAAATGCAGTCCACAGTTTTATCAAGTATAAACTTTAGATGAATAATGCAACCTAATTCGGTCGGAAACAAGGGTATGGTGTACTGCGCATCCACTAATCCTTATCCCAATCTGGCAAACTTCAATTAGTTGTGCAATATATTACATTAAAAACGCTTCTAAAGTTCCTGCATGAATTATGTTTGTATGAGGATAGGCCTGTCCTTATACGATTTGCTTGCAATAATCATTAGAGGTGAACTGCACTGCACGTTCGGTTGTGAGTAACAAGCTCTGTGGTGTAACAAGTTCTGAGCCCTGATTTTGATGAATTTGTCCTTGAGCGCATGGTCTGAGCACATTTTTAGTATCATTGCGGACATTGCAGACGAAGGAAATTAGTCTCGAGCGAGCAGTTCACGACAGGTTCACGATCAGGTGTCGCGGCTTGGGGTGAATGCCCCTGCGGTTTTACTGCCCCTACGACTTCCCTCTGTGTATCGTCTTGACATGTTGCTATGAGCATGCGCACATGTTAGTGATGTGATTGGTAATTTGCTTGGTGGAGGATATGTGTGAACAATATACTTGCTGATGTAAAATCTAAGAGATTCAAGTATAGGACTACATGACCGTTCATCTCTGAATACGTATATTATGGCTTTTGCGACATAATGTACATCGACTACTCGAACATTCATTGTCTCCTTAGGCAGAAAACAAGTTGAAGATCGAGCACCTCGCCTCCTTTTATCAGTCTACTCGATCGAGTGAGTTTACCTACTGTTGGCTTCTCATCCGCTCTTTGGAGGTCGAGTGTAACTAGAGGCCTAATCGTTCAATCGATAAAGCAAAATTACAGGCGAGGGGCTATGCTTCATTATACGTCGATGTAAATAAAATGACCCTTCATGGGTGTTATCGGTGAAGCAGCAATGCAATTCAATCTTGTGTTATTGGCTGTGAGAACATATCATATGTTATGATATATTTCATGTGAGGATGTAGATACTGATGACACTGCCATCGTTGTCCAATTTTACGATTCGTGTTGCAAATGAATACTTTCCAAATGCCGGAAGGTTCAACCTTTTTCAACATCCGGAATGACATATGTTCAATAACTATTAGCTAAGGGATACGCCAGGAAACGTATCCCCCAGAAACTGTTCTGGCTGCATGTAGTCGTTCAAAGTAAGAGCAATAAACACAACCTCTGTTTGTAATTGGAGTTGAAAACTAAATATTCCTTCGTGATTATTTTGGGAGGCAGCTGCCAACACTAGTTGTCTATCAGTGTGATTCGTCTTACTCTCGAACCATATTCGCGATGACATTTGGAATGTAAAATTTCGCGGATTTACGCTGAAAAGGAAGCGTTATTATCATCTTCTTATTACAAGGAAATGTGTCCACCAGGAGATTGGCGATTACAGTGTACCAACCCGAGAGTCAACGTATTACTTCTGAGCTGTAACGCTACGCACCCTTGTCGCTGACGAACAGCAGACTAGTCCTAAGCATTTGTCAACACCGTTTTCATATCGTTTTATACTTGTAACTATATGATTTCCTAAGCATTTGTCAACACCGTTCTCATATCGTTTTTCACTTGTAACTATATGATTTCTCACGGTTGCATGAGCATTTACCAACACTACTGTCTCGGAACTAAGTGGTACCTATGATGGTCCAGGCACAAAAGTAGCCGACCTCCTTGCTATAGTGAATTCACCTACCAGTAAGTTTTACGAACCGTTTCAGCGAAAAAGAGCACCAACCCTTATCTCTGCTAATTCAGTGTAAAATGAAACGAATCTCACATCTTCCATGAATACGGGTTCTAGCATTGCGACCAACAATACACCATGCTATACCGCCGTAGTCAGACTGGTGTCGTTGTACGAACTTATCATACGTTATTACATCTCCAGTTCGGGGATATTATGGGTGTGCCTCCTCTGTATCCGCCGAGTCTGCGTCCGCCGCGTCCGCCGCATCCGCCGCGTCCGCCGCGTCCGCCGCGTCCGCCGCGTCCGCTGTTGGAAGATTGCCGCGTTAGCGCAATAACTCTCTAACGCATTGATTCCAAATTTGGTACATTATTATGTTTGCCCTATAGAAATCTCGAATGGGTTCGAAAGTAGGCGTTGCTGCATGACTACTGCTCACTATCTTGCAGGTTCTATGCGAAAATATCAAGTTTGTCCGATTTACACGGAACTTAGTGGATGTGGACTACATTCGGTTCCGGAAAACATGTCAGCAAGTTCCTAATTTTCGCAACTTTATTGGATTCACACGAACTTGGTGGATGTTGACTACATATGGTCCCGGAAAACATGGAAGTAATTTCAAGGTCAGCGGAAGTCAAATTCGCGTAATTTTTGTAACTTCATCCGATTCACACGAAATATGGTGGATGTTGACTACATTTGGTCCCGACAAACATGGCGGTGATTTCGAGGACATTGAAGGTCAAATTTGCGAAATTTATGCAGTATCCGTAACTTTGTTGGATTTGAACGAAGCTTGGTGGATGTGGCCTTCAGTTTGTTCCAGGAAACGTGAACGTCATTCCAAGGGTACCAAAGGACAAATTTATCCCTATCTGATCGCTCAAATGTGGAGATATTACATGTGAGCACTTTACCCGTTTGCTTTTTGTCTAGTTGTATATCATAATCGTAGCTGTTCAAACCTCAAAGTTTGTACTAGTATTCCAGCTGTACATTAAGTTCTATTGACCCAGGAACATCGGATGATGTCACGACAGCGCTCTTCTAAACAATTAGTCGTGTCAGGTGCACTTTGTTCAGAGATGGCGTGTCTCATATTGACTCCGACAGCGGTTCTTGTCGTGATTATGTAGACCCTATGCAGGTTTACGCATCTTCCCACAGTGCTGAAGGTTTCAAATAACTCCCGACACATGTAATAGAAATCGTCACTGATATAATTGCGTCTGGAGGCGATAACTTCGCGGAGAACAGGCATCGACAGACGCACTACGTATTCATTTTACGTGGGGTGGAAGACGTTGTTCCCGGAAATACCTGACAAAACTAGGCTCTCAGTTCTCAGTGGATCCAGTTGCACTAAATTCGGAAGAATATGCATGAGTAAACCTGAGGAAAAAAATTGCACGGTTGAGAGATTTGAGATCGAATAAAATTATATTCAATTCCAATTCAATTCTAAAAGAATTTATGACCATATCATCACGTCAACGACGTAGACCTAGTGGTAAAAGGTGACTTTGTAACGTCGACCCGGGTCGGTCGCCCGTCGATGATCTATCCTCTGGGCTATCCCTAGGATAAGGGGCTGAGTTATGGCTGTTCACCGTCGTTGTCCCGTGGATACGTCGCTGACTGCAAGCGGAGTACCCAGGAGAGGGGATGGGTTACTAGCTGGCTGCGATCGCCGTCGGGGACCCCTGTAGAGCGGTTTGTCCTCCGTTGAGAGGATGTGTTTGACTGTCCCACTAGCCTGCTAGGTGAGGGGCTGAGTAGCGTACCCGAGTAGTTGCTTAGTAGGGTAGCAATATCCTCCCCCAGCTCCCAATCAGGTCTTATCTCGTACAGAGCATATAGTATTGTCCAATGGCTGCTCCCAGCGTTCGACCAGTAACTAGGACTTCTCTTGTTCAGAGCCTAGCAGGACTTATCTTGTTCAGAGTCAGCAGAGTGATCTGAACCCACAAAACTCTCTGCCCGTACAAAACCAATGGAGCACTATCAATCCGAACAGTAAGCAATGGGAGCCTTTACAGTAAGCTATGCTGTCGCTCTATATGGGGACCGAGCCCAGAAGAGGCACTGTTGCGATGGAGCAACCCAGAATGGGCGCTGTTGCTAGAGAGCAGCCCCGAGCAGATCACTTTGGGCTGTAGCAGAGCCCAGTAGAGGTACGGTTGCCAGTCAGCAACCCAGAATAGGCGCTGAGCAGCCCACCGCGATGTGCTGTGGCCGTGGAGAACAACCCTGCTAAGCTGGAGGTGACATATACTACACTATTCTCGTGTTGATGAATGATGAGCATGAGACCGCAGAAAGATATTTACCTTTCGCTATATACTCTTCACCACTTTTACTAACTTCTCTGTTTTTTATTTCGTGCATATGTCCTGAATATGTATAGAATTTGAAAATGTGGCTAAACGAATATTTAGTGAACTGTATTTAGTGCACTACACTGTGCCAGAGTGTTTGTTCGAGTAATGTGTTCCAGTTCACTAAAATCTACATTTGTTAGAATAGTCGATATTTTATCACATTTGAGAACGACTAGGGCCGTTCCTGCAAATGTTGTTCCCCATGATGATAATAATAAGAGCGAACTATAGCTGTTTCATAATGATGATTGAGGTGTAAGACGATATAAACGTCAGAGGTAAAAAATCTCCCGCAGCTCTGGAGGTTTCATTCATCGTGGAATGCGTATTGTTGGTTCTAAATCTGTTATCACAGAAAAAAACATTTGAAACATCCTTCTGCGTATAGCTTCCGAATCATTAATCATCTGAACATCCAAACGGAATATTGAAACATGTATTGATAGAATTCCTGACCCGTGATACTAAGGATTTGGAACTATATAGGTCAGTAAGTCTACGTGTTACAAACGATAACAAATAGGTGTATTGGCCCCCTATGTTGCAACACGCAGTGGATGTGTCAGTCAGAAATACAGTGCTTCTTGACATCACGTATGAGTCATATGGCTAACAGGAGCACCGTTTTGAAATCGTGATAGAAAACGCTCGGATAAGATAAAAATTGAATCACACGATTCTGTCATACATCAAGAGCGGATGTAACCTCACTCAGGAGAGGATTAGGCACGCTCAGTCCAGTATTTCATTACTTTGGAGGCCAAGAGGAGTTCAAGGATTGGGGAAAGGATTGAGTACTAAACGCATGAAATGGTTCGAAATGTGTTTATCCCTAGGGTAAGTGGAGAATTGTGGATAACAATGAGCGAGTAACCAAAAGAGATCTGCGTTTCTCTATCCGTGCCTTTTATTACTGTTTGCTATAGTTACGTAGGCCTACTGTTATTGCAACCCCTGCACATTTTTAATTCCAAATTCTGCTGATTCACGTTCTATTTTGGGTTATTTATCAAGAGCTATCATGGTTCATACACTACGTTGTCTCTCGAAATCGACAAATACACTCTCAACATATTCTAAATGACGAATTTATTCTAAACAACTGAATGTTACGAGAACGATGTTTCAACAATTATTTGGAAGAGGTTCACTGAAGAGCTCAACGTCGTGTAATGCAAGAAGAATAAGACAATGTTAATTTGGTATCCTGCATGTCACTGTTGTCTAACGTCACACTATTTATTCGCCACAATTCAAAGTTTTCTTTCTCTTCGCCTAGAATAATCACCTCTAGTGGGACAGTCAATATTCGTAGAACGTGTGATTAAGAGTACGCTCATATGTCATAAAATGTCAATCAATCTCTTTCGGAAGATCGTGAATAAATTTAGGCTGTTGCGAACTACAACAACTCACCCACACGTATCAGCAATTAACGGGTCACCGTGATTGATGAACAGAGTGAACACACGAGAAATGAAGCCAGGAATCAATTCACACGGAAGTGTCAACCGGGGAACTTGGAAGTTCCAATGGTTTTGAGCTGGCTACACTTTAGCTGAAACCTGTTACCGATAACGTGCAGGAAGGACATTGTACCTTACATTCTACGTCAATATAAATGTCTTTATTAAACTTTGTACGCTAATAATCCGTTACAAATCTGTGTTCGGCGTTTTTATAATAGTTCTCAGAACAAGAGAGAATTTAACCCGCACGGTACGGAAACGTCACAGATGGTGGTCTTGATAAGGACGCAACAAAACTCAATGCAGTCGGATTTACGTGATACAGAAATGGAGTGAATGTAGAAATATGCTGCATTCGGATTACAGAGATACATACAAAGTTCCACAGCATACAACATCGGAATGAGATAGAACTACCAGTCAGTGAAGTATGAGTCCCGCACATAACAGACTGGATTTCCCAGTGTGTTCCTGCGCTATGCGCTTTATCCCCACCGTTTCGTCGAACCCTATGTGTTTTGTGGAGCTGCGAGGCAACCGAATATAATGTGTGCCCGATGGCTTGCTCATCGGAATTATCTGGGAGCGTGCCCGTTTTCTTGTGATCAGGGTAATATCTGCAGAGCAATTGGAGCGTGCGTCGACATGGACAGATGGAGGAGCGCTTTATAAGTACGGAATTCGTCTTATTCACAGGACATCCTTCGGGGATATAGCTTAGGCTCCATGCTTTGTTCCGCTATTTGTCTTGATAACAAAATGTTGTTACCACATTCAAACGTTAACAAGTGTACCACACGGGCAATATATAGTACCAATGATTTGTTAAAAGGCCTTTCCGTGAAAATGAACCGATTTAGGGGGAAAAGCGAATGTTTCAATGATGACAATTAAATTTGGGCGAGTTTGTTTCACATACGTGTTATAATAGACTACTGCTCTGAGTGAATAACGTTCGACGTGAAAAGAGAAACCCCAGAGAGTGATAAAAATGCTGCTTTAATCATTGCTCTGAATAACTATCACTTCAGAATGGCCCTCGTAGAAGTTTATTGGTCACCTAGGCCTATTAAGAGGCGGAAATGTGTCTTGGGGCATTTCGAATGTCATCATGATATCAGTTAAACTGAACGAGAAATGATTTACGATGACGCGAACTACAGCGAACTACCACACGTATCTTCAGCAATGAGCGTTGATCATGGATCTTATTCGAAATACGGCAATTATATCAAACCTGGGAGTAACTATGTGTTATTGCGAAGGTTTGGGTAGAACAATCTAACCTACTGGGCTAGTCCCCATTCAATACAAATATAGTTCCTATCTTCCTGGAGGTTTGTAACGAAGGTGAAAATGAAATTGTTTCAACGAAGACGCATCGGCGATGCATATCGTGTACTAATTCATGGTTCTAGTCTGGCATTGAATATGAGCGTTTTGTTACTACTAAATGTGTTATAGCACCTTCGTTATCGTGTATAGATTAGTACCAGTGAGTGTTATGAAATTACCTAAACCCTCATTTGGTACGAAGATATACATGCTACTTCTTGTGTCAATTTCCTGGAAGTCTTGTGCTTACTGCTTATACGCTAAATATAAAATATTCAACTGCTAGAAATGCTAGAATAACCCGATTAGCATAATTATGCAAAAAAATATTGAATTCGATGTAAACCAACTACCGTATCTGTGGTTACATATGATATTTTCTATCATATAACCTTTTATATATCAATTAAAGGGTCTCAAAGCGCTTCATGGACTGAATCTATGATGCTATGCGATAACAGAAACATGGTTGACTGAGCATGATCAGTCAGTGAGGGCGCTATGTACCCTTGCCAGTTATGTGCTTGTGGACCACCCAAGAGAGCGTGAAACTTCCGGAGGAGAAACTGCTTTACTTCACAAACAGAGCATCAGCGTTGACAAAATTCATGCTGGGGAGGCCGCTTCATTCGAATATATCGAATGGCTTGTTAAAATAA
>JAUOBX010126710.1:0-12552 GCA_032360705.1 Eupentacta quinquesemita
TCATAGACAAGGTATCATCGAAAACGAATCCAATATTGCGAGCATGACTAGATGTATTTACAGTCACGTTGCCTACTTGAAGTGATTGTACCTGGTTACCATGGTGATGGTACTTGGATGTGATGTTCAGAATTTCCGTCTTGTCTTCATTCAGCTTGAGTTTATTGCTCGTCATCCAGGATTTCACTGCCAGGAGACAGGATTCCATGCGGGAGATAGCACGTCGGGCATCAGCGGGGTCAGTGACAGTGTAGGGCAGGTAGAGCTGTGTATCGTCCGCGTACAGATGAACATGGATGCCATGTTGACGGCATATATCAGCTAATGGCTTCGTGTAAAGAATAAACAGGATGGGGCCAAGGATAGATCCTTGTGGAACGCCATAGAGGATTTCACTGGGCTCTGAAACATCGTTCTGGACGACAACTCGTTGATTTCTCGACGTCAGATACGAACGGAACCATTGGAGTGGAGTGCCCTGTACACCAAAACTTCGCAAGCGTTCGATAAGGATGGTATGGTCAATGGTGTCGAATGCTGCGCTTAGATCGAGGAGCACGAGGATGACACCATTCTTCTGGTCAACTGCCTGTACAATATCGGAGTGTACTTTTATGAGAGCAGTTTCGGTGCTGTGAAATTTTTTGTAGGCTGATTGCCACGTTTCATGAAGGTCTTTACTCAGGAGATGTTCATTGAGACGGTGCATGACAACGCGTTCGAGGAGTTTGGACAGGAATGGGAGGTTTGAAATGGGACGATAGTTGTTCATCTGTTCCTTGTCTAATGTCGGTTTCTTCAATAGCGGTTTTACCAGGGCAGACTTGAGATTCGATGGAAATGTACCAGTGGCCATGGACGAATTTACAATGTCAACAATGGACGGAGCAATAGAAGTGGCGCATTCTTTCAATAGAAAGGTAGGGATAGGGTCGAGTCTGCACGAAGATTTAGATGCCTTGGCAATCATACTCACGACTTCGTTCACATCAGTCGGTGCGAACCTCGCGAGGGCTGGTATCGTCTCGCCGATATCCTCGGTTTCCATGGCTGCACGAACGTCCTCTATAGGGAAGGCTTCTCTGATGTCGTGGACCTTGGTTCGGAAGTATCCGGAGAAGCGTGACGCCAGCTCAGCGTGGGATTGACATCGGGGGTATACCGGTACAATGGTCGTGTGGAGGACTTCGTGCACAACAGAGAACAAACTCTTCACAGAATTTGTGCTGTTGATTTTCCCCCGGAAGTAGGCGACTTTTAGAGACGCTACGAGTTTATTCACTTGCAGTTTCAATTTGCGGAGTTCTTCAAGATGCTCTGGCGATCTAGTGCGTTTCCACAATCGCTCTGCTCTGCGCCTCTCCTGCTTTGCAGTGCGCAGATCATCGTGGAACCAAGGTACAAGTGGACGCAATGTCACTAGTTTAGATTTCTCAGGAGCATGATGGTCGATGGTTTCCTGAAGGTTGCGGTTATATATTTCCACAAGATCATCAACAGGAAGGTCTGGTCCATGATTGGACATTGAGGATACTATGTCATCCTTCAGTACGTTTCTATCAATGGCTCTATATTTGCGATAGCGAATTGTGTCCCTTTGATATGAAGTACGGTTCAGATTTATTCCGAAATGGACAGCACAGTGATCGGTGAGCAAGTCATGGACATTCGTGCCATGCAACGTGTCCGGTTCACTAGCGCAAACAATATCAATAAGGTGTCCACTGGTATGGGTGCCCTCTGTAACATGTTGCACTAAACCATGAATGCTGAGGAGCTCATTCAACTTCCTGGTATAAGGATCCGATGGAACATCCATGTGAATATTGAAATCCCCGACCATTATGAGTTCACCAGGTTTTGTCAGGAGGCATCCAAGGAGATCAGATAAATCCCCCACAAAGGCTGACAGCGAACAGTTTGGCGGACGATACACCACAAGGAAGCGGATGTCTCTATCACCGGAGACAAGGTGGGCCTCGAGCTTCTCGAAAGATGCGGAACTGCCATGATCTTCAACACGCACATGATACTGGGTTTTGAAGAGAATTCCACATCCACCACCCCTTCCCTGCCGAGCATGATGTTCAAAGGAATAGCCAGGGGGAGTGAGATCGCCGATGATGGTTGTGTTCTCAGAATCGTCACGACTGAGCCACGTTTCAGTCAACATAACAAAATCGAAGTCATGCTCAGCTATGTAATCCCGGATGAGATCAGCCTTATTCCGGACAGACTGACAGTTCAACAGACATACAGTCACCCCATTGCTGGCGAGTGAGGGCAGTGTTGGTATACTGATCAGATTGCTTCCTACAGCGCCACCACTTTTCTGATGACCAGATTGGATTGGTCGAAGATAACGACTGGTGTCCGATAGTACAGGAATCTTCAACTGAGAACATCCAGTTTCGTACATATTGTTAGCCGTAGGCCGAAATGATTGGCCGATCCTATTTTGGACATGTTCACCCGCACGCCGGCTTCTCGTTCGAAGCAATCCAACTGATTTCAATTTACCGCACAAATGATCTGGCAACGGAGTTTTGTTTGTGAATCTCATCGAGTACAGTTCATAACTCGAGTAGGATATCCGATCAGGACCGATGTTCCTTTCAATCAGCGTCGTTGACAACGGCACCGAAGTCAAGTGGTGCCGCATTGTCAGGTAGTCAAGCGGAACGTTCCAATCGATCACATTGAGGCCATGGATTGAGTTGAATATCAAGTTATGGGAAAGATTGCGTGCTATACTAGCACTGTTAGGCAAGAGGTATAGGCCAAAAATGAAGACCCAACTTACCCAAAGCATTGTTACAATCTATTTTCTAGAGTTCCTATAGACATAAACAACCTTCCGAGGGCAACATGAAATGTACTAATACAGTACTAATGTATTTATAGCTATGTATATATAGCACCACCAGTCGAGCACTCTGTGTAGTTTTGGAAGCAATCATCGGACTATTCAGTTATCATTATTCATATTATTTTCATCATTATTATTGTTATTACCTGAAAGGATCGACACTGAGAGTTCCAGTATACACGCCCAAACATACAACCCATTAGGAGTATTGCTCTTTCGGCGTGGCATACTCTTCCGATATATTCACAGCGGTAGTTGGCTTAATTTGATGCTAAACATGACAATTTCGCGTGCAGAAAAGGCTACTGTGTTATTTGTGGTAGCGTTGTTGATGTCACACATTTCCCATTCTTCCTAATGTTATTTGTGCTTCAAACGTATTTTGTAGTAGGCCTAATCATCTGCTATCAGTTAGTAGTGTTATTGAATATCGCAAATTATCGTAAGGTCAATAATTTCAATTATTCAAACAAAATTTTCAATGAAAGCAGATCCACCATCGACTCGAGTAATGCTGTCTCAAGTTCCTCAGGCTACTTCATGTTGAATATTTCATTTCGGTGAAAATCGGATAGCAAGAATTCTGACGTTTCGTATTTAAATAAAGATATTTTATTGTGAAGCTTCCGAAGCCATACTATTCCACTCGGTGTTTATTAACATATCCCATGAATGTTTAATTACGGACTCAACTAGAGCAGGAAGACATTTACTGGCCAATGAACAGTTTCGACTCGAATTAGTTGGGTAGCAGACGAGGCTGAACGTCGACCTGTTGTAATTCATTCCTATTCCACGAACCGATGACGCGAGATGATAACTAATTCCACTATTTATCCAACATAAAACACACAAACTGTGACAAGTCCGGGATTGCCTGTTGTAGAATGACGGACTTATCCGTCAGGTGACTTGGTTTATTCAATCAGCCAGAGTATTACCAACGTACGTATCTATATCATAGGTAGTTATTGTTTCCCCAAACTTTCACAAAAAGGTACAGTCTAGTATCACCTCCATGGATAATTTGTCACAATGGCGTTCCGAACTGGATCGATATCGACTATTATATTGTATGTTTCAGCTAATTATCCACATTTCCCATCGAATATAACCCTAACTTAGACCCTAACTGTGCTAACTGGGTGGGTGTTTACCTTCAGTATTGAATATTTATCTGCTGAGTAACGTAGGCAGTCACATGTCATGAATATTTATAACGAGTATGTTTATTAAGTGACTGGCGCCAATGTCCCATTGTGTTGAATTGGACTACGGCCATGGTTCGATTGTTTTCTAGGAATGGCAGGAGTGAAGTTATCGCCTAACCTCGTGCAGAGAGACATCGTAAATTATCGTGCTGTGTGAGAGGAATTATCGTGTTAAATTAGAGGCGTTGTTCGATCGTAAGACTAGAAAGGAGGATGTTGTTGGTGTGGATATATCATCAGAGTGGAAAAGAACCATGGCTAAAAGAGTAAAGTGGAGGCAAGACAACCGAACGTAGGAATGAGTCCGCATGACGGAATAAAGGCAAATTTATGAACGTGAAACCTGTGAAACGAACGATGACGAGATGAACTTCAGCAATTAACACTACGAAGCACGAACACTGAAATTAAACAGATATTGTATGGAGAATTGATATGAGGTGTACAGAGAATTGGAAACTGAACGTTGAGAGAAGAGATTGTGCGAGAGGAATTTACCTTTTGATTTATCATATTGTGCAATCATTGTGGCAATGTTCGTTGTTAGGTATATATTTCTGTAGATGTTATTTATTTCCTTGCTATAGGTAATGTTGAGTGTATTTTTCTAAACTATGGTCTTGGCGGAGAATGAGCGAGCGATTGTTCAAAACAGCAATGAATGTATTGAGAATTAAACAAAACGAGTGTCAACTTGTTGTCTGTGGGCAAGAAAAGTGCCCGGGAGAGCACCCGTAACAGACTTGGTTTCCTCAATCAGCTCGGAGTATTACCAACGTATCTATAATCGCTATAATTCCTATCCTCACCCACTACGATGTTCTTCATTATTTACCCCTTATTAGTGATGCTATGTAGGGATGATTGACAGTTTCCACAATTTGTATCAGGTCAAAGTAATGAAAAGGTGAACGGCTCAGATCGGGTTAGCTCAGTCAATCGGCGGGATTATCTCAGTTAGCTGACCTATCGGGGGCGTTCTTGGGTGGGGTTGCGTGGCGTTATTGGGGACCCGTGAGGAACCTGTGTACAATTGGCGCCGATACAGCTGCTACTTACTCTTAGAGGTTTCTAGAGTATACATACTTGGTTTCAATAGACGAGGGTAGTATTAGCTATCAGAGGAGTTCTGTCGTATTTCATATAATTTTCACAGACTATTCCACAAACTGACAAATGATTTGATCTGTATCTGAGGCTGCATTTGAGATGAGAGGAATGTGGTTTTAATACTCGAATATCCCTTCATCAAGTAACTCATCGTGTCTCGAATATTCGAAAAGAATCTATTCAAATATTTGATGATATTTGGTTCATTTTCTTTTCCTCTTTGAAATTGATCCTAATCAAGTAAAATAATAATGAACAGATTCTATTCGTGGCCCATTTGATATGCATATGCATAGATTTTTCTTAGAGTGACAGGAGCCTGTTTATTAATGGTGTAATTTGCTTTGCAAACATAAATATCACAAATTGTGTCTTAGCTCATTGTGTGAACGGCACCAGTTACAATATTTTAACCACAGTCAGCCAATTCGTATGGACGATACGATAGCTCATGTTTGTTAACGGACTTCACTAGTTTCTAACAGTAAACATCATTGATCGAAGCAGATATACCATAATACTAAGAATCGTTCGATAATCGAGTAATTGCACATCAGTGACTTGACACCAACTAAAAAACTATGTGGATAAAACCTAATCTGAGTCTAATGAGTTGTACAACTGCGATGTCACACATTATTGTGCAGTCGGTAAACGATGGTCAAACTTGGAAGGGCAATAACGGAACATGGTACAGAGATGGCGTTTGTACCAATAATGTCAGTTCGATGTAAGCTTTGGTCATTATCATACTTGCCTTGCGAAACCTTTTAACTTGTGGTTGCTATTCGTAACGGGTGCCACAGTACATACCCCTGCCTCCTACTTACCTGCTTACAAATGAACAAACCAATGTAGCCTACATCATATATCAGCATACTGTTATAGCGATACTAACGATTCCCATCATTTCTATTTCTAATATTTGCCGCTGATGGGTGTATGGTAATTCTCAGATATCAGAATGGATTACACGATAATTTGTGGTGAAGTTGAATAATCTCGTGTAATCTCGTTTTACATCATACACGATCATCCATCGGTAACAATTGTATATCAGTGTTTTGCACGATGCCATGACAGTTGAATTAGTTTCGAGTATTTATGAGAACAATTTTCTTTTACATACCAAATATTGATCTCAGGGTGAACCCCAAAAATATATTCTAATCCCACTGAACTCACAACATAAACTACGCAAAATAATTAATCTAGAGCTCCTTGAAGTTTAGGTGAAATTGGTAGATTAATTGTACATACCTTTGACCCAAACTCGGAAACTCTTACTGAGATAAGTGAAATTAAGTAAGTATAATGTGAGAATTTAATTTATAATTTATGTTTCATATTACCTATTGTGTGTGATTTATCTTAATATGTTTATAAACGTATTTCATTATGGCAACTAATACAATCGATGAGCATAAATAGATCTACCATGGTTTGATTTGCATCGCCTATTCGTGATGGTAATGCTGGATCATTCAACGTCATTTTAAAGTCAGTCGAGAAAGTCCAGTCAAGTTTCCAGGGCATTCGAATTGTCTTGCTTGTACTTACAATAGCTCTTGTTTGTAATTTAATACATACACAGTTCGGGCCTGGGGCGTGTAGAGTTTCGCGTGTTCTTAGATGACTGAAATAAATACCATGGACGCATATTGATCGAAGCAGATGTCCACTAATAATAAGTAGCGTTTGGTAAGTAATTGATTGCACAACTTTTTGTACTACTTGACGGAATCTATGCAGTCATGACAGTATGTGTATGTATATATATATATTTGTGTGACGCCTGGCTTGTTGACACGATAACTCGTAATAGACCTGAATGGATCAAGCTCATACCTGGTTTGAGTGTTCCCCATGATTAGTACATGATTACCATTTTATTGGGATTGGGTTAGAGCTCATATGAGACCAAGTTCAGAATGCGTACATCCGTGCAACCCTATTTGGTTGTGATATGTGGGTTTCTCATAAAAGTACATGGTCCCTGACAATATCGGAGGTCATTCTAGTCAAGGAATATTAGGAGCTAAAATATGGAGCAATGACATACCAACTGAAGATAACCAAACTCAGTCGATTTGTATAGACGATACGCTAGCTCCTGTTCCCTGACCAATTCCACCAGTTCCTAACTGGTTACCAATGATCAGAAGTCCAGCCTAGAGTCCAGCGAAAAACAAAATTGGTGCTCTATACAAGACTGATATTATCACTATTATTATACATCTTTGATGTGGGCAAATGTACCATTATACTGAGAATGGTTCGATAATTTAATAGTGCACTATTTACAACAATCTAGGCTGAGATCAGGGACTTTACACCAACTACAGAACTATGTTGAATACAAAAATCTGTCTCAGATATTCTGTAAGTGGTTGATTCACAAATAAGCCTATAAAATGATAGTCCTATAGCAGTTTGCCTAGAAATATTGTTAGGTAGACGGATCCCTAGCTCATTTTGTGAACGGCGCCATTTACCAGATATGTCTGAAGTGAATGTTTACCTGCAGGAATGTTATCGGCTGCAAACAGTGAATATCATAGCACCTATTTTGATTTGTGATATACTAATATAATACCATTGATAGCTATCATGTATAAAGTACTCCGTGTCATGAGATCATTCATCTTCAACAGTAGTTTTTGTGAAATAACTATTGAGTGTCACTGTACACTTGCCAACTACCATCGCATGTAGATAGCCCAACTATTGGTGTTCCCATTACCTGCTGTCGATTGGTGATGAGGGGAATTGTAGTCTTATCACTGTTGTTCTAAGGTCAGTCGAATAACTCTGATATAGTTTTGGGGCATTTATTTTATCCTGCTCGAATTGAAAGTCGCTGAAAGATGGTAATTCAATCGATCTCCTAAATGCTCCGACAGCTGGCGCCTAAGGTGTCAAGCTTTTCTGCGTGTGTCTCAGATGACTGAAATCTGGAATATGTTATTTCTTGGACTGATCACCGGACACTGGACTGTTGTATACACTCGAGGCCGATATTCACTAATTTGGGATATAATTATTTGTGGATGATACGAATGGAATATACGATAACTAACTCATGAAATTAAATAGCATCATGACACGTTTACCTTCATACACAATAGCTACCAGCTGATTAGTAGTGTTATATCATAGGTTTGGGTCACACTACGGTGATACCATTTTACTGTTAGCAAATGATGGAGTTGGTTATCATTACTATCAGTAGATATCGTTCCTTCTATATGAATCGGCTGCATCAACGGATTGACACTGAGCCGAAAACTGCAGTTGTTAAACGACAGCACGTTTTTCCACAACCACTGGTCTCATGAGGCAATTTTCGTAATCACTGTCGTTTACCTTAACGACGGTACATATCTTTGTTACTACGTTAACAATACCTCAACTATTTTATGAATGGTAATATGATGATCGAATTCAAAGCGAATTACTAGCAGTTATATTCGTTTTGTTGTGCACAATATGAAACAAAAGCCACGAGAGTACATTTCAGGAATATTAAAATACTAGGAAAATACAATAAATTAGAGCGTCTTTAAGTAGCAGACGTATGTTTGTGTACACTCGTTCAGCTTTCCACCATTTTTATATAATCACACAAAGTGCATCAACCAAACCGAAGCGTACTCTATGCAAATAACCAAAGGCGTTCATACCGTGATCTAGGTCCCACGTAGCCAACGCAGCGCCAGCGCCCTTGTGAATTATATATTGGTAAATATAGAAAATACCTCTTCGCATTATTAAGCTGGTAATGACATCAGTGGGCCTTCATTGACGTAACGTACTTACATAAGTCTTACGTATGATGCAAGAATGACCTAATTTTATCCGGATCAACTGTACATAGGCATATTTCTATTATCAATTTGTTTCGAAAAGTGGAGAGCTATTTTTGTAAATCCTGACCCAATGACACAATCACTGGTAGTTCCAATTACAAAGGAGGAAAATCATACACAAGCGCCCGTATTTCGGAAGGAAAGAGCATGACAACGACATTATGTAATGTTGTGAAGCACCTTAAACAGCTGCTAGCTGAGTATTTGCGCTATATGAGACCCAGCGGCATTATTATTAGTAGAATCATGGATTTCATAGATTATACACACGAAGAGGACAGCCCTAAATAGTAAGTACTTACAGACAAATCAGTAGCTGAAACATCAGAAACTGTGTGTTAGGGATGTTCACTCGCACAGGTATGTTAGGGACTGGTTATGTTGGTAGACATCTCCCGATGAAGATATCTGTGACAAGGTAAAATAATTGTCGAATACTTTTTCCGGCTTTATTACTGCCGTACCGTACTTTGTGTAATTTTGTGTGAGTTACTAAATGAAGTATACCGTGAATTAGTACCAGATGTATGCTACTGAAAATATGAAATATGTAGTGTTCAGTACTGTACCGTTTCTGTGTACCGGTATGCCACATAGAATAGTCTTCGTTTGCTGACATACCTAATATCCAAGGTTCGCTCATCCTGGTAAAAATGTTTGTGTATGGCAAGTTGATCGACTACTGGGAGTTCTACAGCTGCAGCATTTTGTGTATTTGAGCTACCGATGAATTACACAGTAGGTTAGTCTAGTTCCACCCTAGTGACCATACCTGGACAAATAATGTATTTTGATCAGGCAATTTTTTGCAATTTGAAATCGTCGAACATCCAGTAACTAAAATAAATGTGGAGGTGAAACGCACAGTTGATCTATTAGGCTATTGGAAATATAATAATGTCCATTAGTAATTGCTATTTGCTATTACCTCGTGCAGTCTCCCGATTGTTAATTTATTAGCTAATTTATTGGCTATACGATCGCACTAATAAGAACACCAGGCCGATATCATTATTGAAATTAATTCAACAATGGCAGTGGTCACTCATGTATGTTCTCACTACTGTTTGTTACCATAGCATCACGTACTAATCACTTGATTTCTAATAACGCCGGACCAGATGTTTTTTGTCCATATACTGCGCTGACGTTATCCCGAGATTCTCCTGTCCGCTATGTGTACAAATCCAGAATGAGGTCTGTGCGTTTTTATTGACCATGAGTTGATCTGCGATATCGATCATTTTTGTTTGCCCTAGATAAGACATTAACTGTTAGTCAAATTTGACTGCGACATATTCAATTCATTAGCCCAAATCCGATACAATTTGTCAACGAAAACAGGGGCTATAAGACGGACAATCGAACGTTTGCTTCATGATAAATAGATGGCAGCTTCATGACATCGAATACGAAATATTCAGGCCTATGGAGCTAGTTTGACGGGCTGCCAATGCACCGTTTCTCTGACTCACCTAAATGCAGTTAAGACGGACCCATATTTATCAATCGCCCGGCCTACTTGTTACAATGTTTCAATTCTATGTAATCGTATTTCCTTCCAATCCAATCAATCTGTTTCGGCGTAATTATTGATGAATAACGATTCATGCGAACAGTTTAATCGATTGCAATAGATCATTGGTGAATTGAAGGCAGCGTGCATGTCTGAAGAGCATCCGTTATGAATACCGCACCTTGAGGCGTTTATTCGCACTGCACAGCGTTATCTATACATGCTACAATATGTCAATATTCGTAACAGTATCCATTGTTTATTTGTCCAACCTTATTCATCTTTGTCACTTTTAAGCCAGGGTGTACTCGTTCATTCATTGAAAAATAACGGTCCATGCATGCACTATTAATCAGCAAGAGGTTCGTTCGCTGCTGATTGCGATAGGCCATCGGAGAAATGGTGACAGCGTGTCTGAAATAGTATCAATTTGCATGTCAATTTGACTTGAAAACGGTATCGTGAAAGTTGGCGCGTACAAACGCACTAGACAGCATCATCTTACTTTGTACAATGTGTCGACCATGTGTAACACTATCCAACATTATCAACCATTAGTCTGTTCAACCTTATTCACATCTGTCAGACTAGACACACGTATTGACGACGACGGTCCATGCCCTATCAGCCAGCGGTTCGTTCGCCGCTGATTGCAATTGAGGAATGGAGGGCCGGATGTCTGAATAGCATTTTATATGAAGACTGTATCTTGAAGGTTGACGCGTATGACCGCACAACACAATAGTTTTGGAGAAATATGGGTGCTTCCTAGCATAATCCGGGATGCTAGAACCATATTTGGTGGTTTGACCCCGTAATGTGTTAGGAATATCTACGAGATGGGCTCAACTAGAGGGCGCTTATTTCCGTTCTTTGTTTAACCTGCTGGGCTTGGCTGTGATTCACGAGTTCAGTTGCCGGAGCGGCTTTTTCACTCGAACCTTGCAAGTGTCGGGCATAGTTTGCTCATTTGATATTTGTTGCCATGATATTGAGCAGGAGAAAAACCGTTGTATCACTTGTATGCACTCCGGCAGTGTTGAGTTTTTTTCTTTATAAGCCCGAACGAAATGGCGCCTGAATTTGTATGACAAAATAAACGCTTCACTTACTAATGGCGTTTTCAATAGTTTGTTGGTGTTTTGTAGTGCTACAGAAGTTGCTGTAACTTGGGATTGTGGCTAGAATTTCACGAATGTTTAAAACTGAGGTGAATAAGGGAAAATCTAACTACAGGGCGCTATTGTCAGCCGAATTGCCGACTGTTCGATCCGTCAATCACGTGCTTTGAGATGCTAACGAGAACTACCTATTGTAACTTCTTCTATTCTATACTCACTGCACAGTGATATATAGCCCAACCCTGCACTGGTCGCACGTTCACTGGAGAGCAGACGTTGCTTATCATATATTGTACATGCCGCATTCTTAGGTAAGTTCATCTTAACAATACTATTAACTAAACTAAGCAGTGGTCAACAGCTTTTCATCTACCTTCGTTGATAACAGGTATTCATTATGTTAAATAGAATAGTTGACAGGAAGCCTTTCGTGATATGCACTACGTTGGCATTTACAATGTACTCCATCGGCTGCTACAGACCGTTTATGCTGTCTCCGGTAGCTGATCGAGTGCGTTTACCCATGGGAACAAGCAATGAGGCAAGTAAACTTGGGTGACACGTTGCCAGGAATTCAATAATAACCGTGTTTACAGCTAATATCAACATCAGAGATTGTTTATGAAAAGAAGAAAAGAATGAACACATGGTTTTAGACAATATGAAGGGGATTCTGAGACAAAATAATTGGGAATGTATATGCCACACTTATTTTGCAGTTGGACATAATAGTCAGGTTCACTATGTAATTTCGTTGGATTTTTTTGGAGAAATGCTGTATATATACATTTTTGGAAAGCGTATAATGTGAGGAATCTGAAAACCAATGTTGGCAATTTGGCAGACGCATATTTGG
>JAUOBX010126821.1:0-12552 GCA_032360705.1 Eupentacta quinquesemita
GGCTGCGTTTGTCTCGTCATAGCACCGGGATCAGGCTTGTTCCTTCTTCTTCTGTCGCACTACGCCAGTACCTGGACAGAACTTGCTCCCACATGATGTCTTGGATTAGAGAGACCAAACTCTTAACCAAGCAATATTGTATCGCATGCTATACCTGTATGATAGGCCTACTATATTTGAGGAAAACCGATGTTTACTGCCACTAATTGCTTTTAATTCTATTTCTATAATTTAGCAGCATGTATAGAAACATCCATCTGCCAAGATCTTACATCGCGAGTATGAATGCCTTGCATTCTGGTTCCGAACATAATTCATCCTTAGTATTCTCGATATCCACAGCATTGGTATTGCCGCCAATGTATCTCTGGACGTTACATGATACCTGTCACAGTATGTTAGGAGTGCATGGTTAACTGCTACCACTAGGAGGAAATATACTCTTATTAAAAATAATAAACTAATGCAGATGATGAATTGGTTGATGTGTTAATCCTATTCATTGTGGTTGTTGTTTCTCCCACCAGGTATTGATCAGCGAGCTAAACCTGGATGGATCCTTCCGCAACATCACTGATGACACACAGTCAATCATCATCACATCAGGCTGTACCATACCAGTACTACACACGGTACGGGAGTTGTGGATACGGTACACTGACGTAGACCTTGATGTGTTCCTCAGGGTACTCGCATATACCAAGAAATGTACAGAGATCACTAAGTTAAAGTAAGTAACTACATTCAGTATATATGTTGAAGGCAAACCATCGTCTCTCGAATGAAAATAGCGCTGCCTAACATGTCATATTGATTCTCCAGGATACTGAGAGACAGGGAGGAGGTGATTGAACCCCAAGTACTCAGGTTGCTGACGATCATCTTCTACCAAAATGTATATCTTTATTGATGTTGATTTGTGAAGTCATCCTACACTTTCTAAAATTGTTCAGCGGGCGACTCTAACCAAAAAATCCAAAAAATCATTGTATGGGTCAGTGTGTACTCGCTGTGATGTATCGGTATTCCCTCTACTTTCACTGTTCAACGTGACCGGGAATGAAACGCATCTGAGATTATTCCAATTGGTCAGTAAATGAAACATCCGTGGAATGCGATGTAACGACTGCCCTAGTGATGTTCCCTCCTATGGTAGTGATTAGATGAAACACACTTCTCTAATAATTATTCCCAATTAGTTCCACTTGAGCCATTGTAGTAGATCTTCAGAGAATAAACAAGTCTCAGGAGTGGTACTTAAAGTGAGGAAGTTAGGCGTTTACCTCAAGAGCACCGTGTCAGAACGATACTGAGGCTATAGAAATTAGGGAAAATAATTCCCTAATGCATGGATATATTAGCGAATGTGATTGAGAAACGAACGTGGTGCACCTAACCACGTAACAACTGGCAAATAATTTGGAAACAAGGTGATAAATGTAATCTTTATATACTTTGACTCATGTATTTTGGTCGGTAATCCCTCTTTTTTCCCCAAAACCAAACCAGCTATATAGGGATACTATTCAATACTTGCGTATTCGACATCGCATAACATGTAGGCTACTATCTCAATGTTGGTTGTACCTCAACGAATGGTTAGAAATAGAGCGAGCTTATATCCTTGTAGTCCAGGTAGCTTAACCCAGTGGTGATGGTAATGATATACTCAACATCCGATCTACGCAAGTTGTGTTTGCACAATGTGTAGACTAAACTGTTGCCAGCAGCTATTTGCCTATGTGAGAGGGGGGGGGGGGGGTATTAAACATACCTGACTCGTATGGGAGGCTGCTAGCGAGGAAGACTGCCAATTTGAAAAATGTACACCGCGTTCCAATTCTGCTTGCAAGAGCATCATTGAATCAGTCCTGGATGAAGTGGAGAGGAACAATAAGCTAACAACTCATGTACACTCATGATACCATTCGAAGGAACTGAAGTCTGTCAATCAGATACCTACACGAAGATGTGTTTGCCCTCACGTTCAAGTGCCCTCAAATTGGACACGCTAACTTTACATATTGTCCGCATCTTGAACAAGTGCATACGTTCGATTCCTAAACACATTGAAACTAGTAACGCGTTTCCGAAAGCGTTTTGAGAGGTGTTTGATTGTTTACGATGCTTGTATAAATACTATCATTCCAACAGTGTTTCAGTTTTCAGGCCTTTAACAATCGATAGCGTATCATATATAGTAGTCCGAACCGAATGACGGTTACCAGGATACCTCAATAACATCGCGCTGGGAATATAGCCATAATAGTATAATGAACCAGAAGAGACCCCTCCTGAGGTGCAGCTGAACACCCAGATGGAGGAATTACTCTCCATTTCAAACATACATTGGGAGCATTACAAAACACGGGTATGTGTACGTGCTGATAAATATCACCATGATGAACAATTCATTATTCACAATGTTAAATTGTTTCAGCTCCCGCTTTCTGCAAGATAGCAATAGCGATGTAGATGTAGGCTAAAATGTATGTTAGTTTGCCGGACACGAATGACACTCATATCATCACAATGATGATGTCACTAGTAAGCTTACGTACTTGTTGGTATGCTGATATACATAAACTATTACAGTAATTACATATAGATTTTCGAATGCCTAGAAACACGAGCTGTCATTTTAGGATCACTAAGATTAGTATAATAACCAAATTATTAGGATAACCAGGAATATATATGATATATATGAATATACACAGACTGAAAAGCATAGTTTCAACACACCTCACTGTAGGTGGCAAGAATGGTGTAGGCAATTCTCATGGCACCAGTAGTTTCAAACGTCCCAGTCATAGTTGTAATAGTTTAGTGTGCATTGATTGTGGATAATGCTGCAGGCTATCTCGAGGTCCTCATACTTCTATAAAGGTCAAATTACTCAGTATGATTGTATCAAACTGCGCAGTCTCGATAATTGAAGTTAACCATTTGAGATTAAACCATCAATGATTTGCATTATTATTAGTTGAGGAATAAGTTGGTGAGGTGTTGACTTGATATTGTTCACATCGTGGTGTAAGTGTTGTAGTTTGTTTCAACGATCGATATTTTATAAGAGCAAAAACATAACAGCATGAGTATGACGTTTTGGAAATGTGAACAATTTCGAGAGGGAGGGTCGGCGTGTTCGCAATGGCATTTTGTAGTAATAATGATTGTAATGACCATGTGCCCATATAGCCGTCAACCACAGGCATAGGAGACATTTCACCATCAGAGTAGAAATACATACTACAACATACTTGTGAATCAACTAACAAACATATGGATTTCAAGTTACCTACAAATTATCAGTCAGATTATCTATTCTAAGAATCCCTGATATGCCGTGGTGATATCATTCCACCCCAGTGGGGCTGCAATAGGAAGAAATGTCCCAATAATTATGTTACGATAGGCGCTTCTCTCCAAAATGTATTACTCATTTGCTGATCTCTGGGCACGACGAGACTGATGAGATTGACAAGAGGGCCAGGTAATATACACTTTAAAAACGTAAACGAAAAAGACGGAAGTGCAGTCGCCATTGATATTGAAATCAGTCCAGCTCCTTGAAAATTGAGATGATGTGATCAGACTTCGGCGCTCTAGCGATAATGCGAGCAGCCTCGCTATGGGTGTCATGTATTCGGTGGATTTAGTTCTGAGGTATTCTAATCAGGAGAGCATTGCAGTGGTTGATTTTAGACACCAGCAGACTCTGAATTGCAGCTTCACAAACGTCAGTAGAGAGATAACGCCTTACTGTGTATTGAACTACAGGCACTAGCACTCTAGTGTTGGCATTCAACTTTACTCGTTTTGTCTCCCGTTTGCCAACCGATTTCTCAACTTAATCAATTACATGGCAACCGAATTATGGGTGGCCAACGGTTAGGTATCAGTTCTTGGTTAGGTGCTTATCTCGCTCCATACGTGCCCTCTGCAATACATCATTCACCATCAGGGCTTATCATACTATGGTTATGCGGGTGCCATACAGTTATACACAGAGTACGATCCGACCGGTCCACTGAGCTGTGAACTAGCAGTTGATTGTGTGCAGAACTGTATCAATCACATCAGTCGCTAATTGTCAGAACACTATCGGAAATTGAAAGGAAGTAAAACGAGACTACTGGTATGGATGTCATATCACCGCATCATCTAATCCACCACGGCAGGGTATCTCTCATCGTCGATGGACATGCTATCAGTCCGCTCGGTATGTGCGAGTTCTGCATGGGAGTTATACCTGACGAACACCTCCAATGGCTAAACAAATAACCAGTGATGTCAGATCCTGTAACTTTCACTTGCGCAATATTAGCACGGATCGCGAATTCCTCAAACGGATTATTGCTGCAGCTTGCTGTCTGGCGGTCCTGAGATTCAAATTAGGAGACTACAATTTTCCAGGAATCCAGAACGACGCAGTCGGGAAGAAGCTCTCGCGACCATATATCCTTGGTCCTTGCATGCAGCACTACACTGGCATCCATGTGATATCAGGATCAAATTCAGAATACTGACATATGACCTAAAATGCCTTCACGAATCATCGCCGATCTATCAACAGGAGCTCATCATTATCTACCAGCCAAAGCTGCTGTTGTTTCTTCGGAACTTCTCATCAATAGCGTCTCTTAAGTCATCGATGAAGACTTTCGATAAATTGCGCGGTATAAGCACTGGTGTGATACCATTCCCTGTCCATCGATATGGGGCGATTCACCGCAGTCGATCAGTGTTATGCACAGTTAGTATAGTTACCATAGCCAGTTACCATAAAATACATGAACAATACAACTCCTATGATTATGATACTTACTCGACAATGTAGCAAATTGCCCATGGTTTCGGTGGAAGACGACAGTAATTGAAATGTAAGTGAAGTATAACCATTTGAAAATCACAGTACATAATCGCCTGATCAGGCTTAGCGGGACGAATTCAGGTTTTTGTGACGAATTCGGGTTTTTCTGTGGTTAGAGTTGTAAACAGTCACATCTGGTTTCACTCTGTAAAGACTCTGCCCGACCGTGCCTATTGAACTCGCTCCCTCCGTTGATTTGAGCAGAACCAGCAACGCAGCGGGCTGCCCTGTAGTGAATATGTGTTGTTTGCCGTAGTTGTCATAGGGAGGAGCGAAAGAGGGGAAATAACAGCTCGAAACATTTTCGCCGAGCTAGCCGGGTGATTTTTACGACTTGAGGTAATTTCTGGATTGTCGGGTGACCGATCAACTTTTTGTGCAGTGATTTCCTCATGACGATTGTGTACTACATGTACACGCTGTCACATTTCTGTTCCCTAAATCTGCTGTGTCACATCCTATAATTAAGAGCTCGTCCACCATGTTGCATACACACATGCCTTTCGTTGATGTATCATCTTTCCATGATCAACATGACGCGATACTCACGTCAGTGCAGGGATCCAAAATCTCTTTGATAATTACTGAATGTTTACTATCTTGTCACGTGTGTTTGCTTCATGACAAGCTTTCACATCAGGTTCTGCATCTGCTTCACTCGGACGATTATCCGTACAATACTATGTGAGTATTGACTACCTGTCAAAGTCAAATACAGTTATAATAATCATTTTGTGGTGCTATACGTTGAACGCAAACTCATAACAAGCCACTCCTGAATACACTACGTACATATTTATCCCCTCACTAATCTTGTCACTGATTGTTTCGTTCCTCAGCTTCGATATTTGCGAGGTTCCAGATAAAGTTGACCCAGGAATGATCCCACCCCTACTAAAAGAAAGGGGAGTCAAAGGTTTGTACTGAAAAGTGTGGTTGATTTTGCCTGATACATTATTACTGCCAGGAATCCACTCATGTGGATGCAGATGACGCAACATTCAAATGATGTGGGATAATGTTGATCAGAAATGGAATGGAATACGAACCTCGAACCATACGCACCCATGGGCAAAAATACAAAGTACGTCGGAGAGATTCGTTAGAATACTAACTCTCCTGTACCATACGGAACACAATTATGGGTGTTTACCGCAGCTATTCAGCCTCAGGAGCGCGCTTCCTTTTTCAACAATCAGGAGAGGAAAACTATCAAGGCCCGACCACATTTCCCACGATTTATCACGACGCAACATATGTTTTATCGCGAGATTATGTGTCCACAGTGCAGGTGACATTTGCTATCCATCTCGAAGCGATATTCTTTCAACGGCATTGTTTCTGCCCTGCATTGTTGGTCATGTGATCTGATACAGCATAATCATTGGCCACATATCGCATGCAACACGCGATAGAAGTTGGACAACTCAGTTTCATCGTGTAGTGTGCCGGACTAAGAAATAACAATTCATCGCGTACAATGTAGGCGGGCCTTTAGTAGGCCACCAGCGACTCGGATTTGATGTATATTACCATCTCTGAGGTGGTCCGCGCTTATCCGGGTATGGAATGGACTTTGTAAATAATATAGAGATCTGTGTTCCTTTATGCCTCATATGTACGCCCACAAATGACAATGCAGGTGAATTTTACCACTGGCTCACAACAGCAATGATTACCGACGCCACGATAACTGCTAGACTCCATCTCATCCGCATCATCCATCTCATCGACAATGCCAGCTCCACTGTAGCAGCTAACTCAATTACCCTGCATGGAATGCGACATTTTCCGTAAAGTTGGGATATCACGGTTTCGTATTCGTGTGTACCTCACGCATATACAAAGGCGTAAAGGTTTATGTGGGGGGAACAACCACTCCAAGTAGTGGCATTTGCTTACAAGTGACGTACTAGCTAGTATAATACTCCAGTTGGCTTCACAGTAGAATTTCCGATAATTGTGTTCGAGGAAACCAATCCAAATCTTCGATAAATTCATATTAGCATGAGGCGACAACAGGTACCGGTATTGCAAATGGTACACTGAAATCATTATAGTAAATGTTATATTCATGATGGAATCTGGTTTGGAATGTCACTTATTGTGTTAGCAGGAACAGGAGCCAAACAACCGCATAGGGTAGGTGGGGTGAAAATGGATTACCTAAGGGCACTTACCTGAATAACTTTGAGGAGAAAGGGACTTGGATAACATAATCTTGGTTATATATTGTTGACGTAATAGCAAATAGAATCTAGGTTGTTCCATATCCACTGGATTAGTATTCTGGTCTGAGGGTGGGGCTGAAGTTCACATGTGCCGGTGGTCCATTTTACCTACAAGTGAAGGTAACATGGACTAATAGGACACTTGGTTTATATCGTTTATCGGAACCATTACTGATATCTAGTAACAGATAAATGTTAATTGAATAAACATAAACACTGAACAATAAGAAGTCCAACAAATACATCCATAATTAATTGACATAGGGCCTAATGAAACTATCTTGCATCGAAAATGCTCAAATGAAATGGCTAAAAACAGACTTCATAAACACTCCAACTGTTTTTACCAGTTCCGCGAGATCATGTCCAACACATTACTACGTTCTCAAATAGAAACCATTTTACCTGCACATGCTAATTATTTTAGTGCAAGAGCTACTGCCAAAAATATTCGCCAGTGTATCGATCGGTACTTGGATATCGCGGAATAGGTTAGTTACAACATTGCATGGGCTAGATCAGCCGCCGAGAACTTGTTTCTCCGTGGAGAAACCACGGGTTTCCCCTGGCCCCTAAATCTGCATAACCCCCCAAAAATTGACGTTTGAAAAATACCTTTTCTCTAAATTGATGATTTAGATGGGAAAACGTCAAGTATCAGCATCATTTTCAATGAAACATTTTCTCTACGATGCTTTTCTTTCACCCTGTAAAGCAACACATTTCAGTAGTCCATTTTACCTGCCAAGTTCATTTTCCCCGCACCTACCCTACATCCTGACCAACTTCCTTGGAAGACTGTCCGCAGTGACAACAAAAATGCGCTCGGACCATGCGATCAAGGACAAACTCATAAAAATCAGGGCAAAGAACTTATTACACCACAGAACTTGTCACACATTACGGAACGTGAGGTCAACCTCTGATGTCATTTGGATGAATGATTCCATCGATAGCCAATAATATTATAAAATATCAGTTCATTCATAATTAAAACTGAAATTGTTACTATTGACATTATCCATAATAGAATTTTGTTTATTTCTGTAGTTTGCATCCTTTAGCTCCACGGCATTTGCATTCTATACACGAGAGTTAGTTAGATTGACTTGCTGGTCAAGTGGTACTGAAAACCATGGAAAATACTCACAGCCATCAGGCACTGTCTGCTTGAGCAGCTGAGGATTAGAACCGATGTGAAACACAGTTACCAACAATTGCAACTATAGTCACTCAATAATTTGGAGAGTTAGACAAATAGGGGGAAAACAAAAATAAATAACTGAATTAGTGAATAAATAAATTGGTATATAATAACGAACAGCGGTCATGTGGCATCTCCTAATACTGTTGTTCATGCAGGGCAAGACGGGCTAAGGTGTAACCCTATGACCAGGCCCGCCGGAGAAAAATTACGAGAGAGTAAAGAGGGAAAGGAATATTACTCTGAATCAGTGTTTTTATCATAGTGTTATAGTAGTTTGCAGGATTGATAAAGTAATTGTTCGGAGTGATACCTGATGATAAGGATATCAGTTGAATGTCTGAACAGCACTCTGAATACACTTCTAAGAAGTACTTCTGGCCTCCTCTAGCCTCTTCTAACTCTGGAAACATGTTGACATTCTCCACTATATTAGGACATAAAAATACATAATGTTTATTGGTTTATTCCCTGAGCACATTCAGAATTTGAACATGTTAAGTTTAGGAGTGTTAAATTGAGGAGCGCTGTTTTAAGAATGATGTAAGTACACTGACCCTCATCAGCACATTCCACTTCACGGCGACATTGTGTAGCACTTCTATGACTTGCTCCCACACTCAAAATAAGTCGTTATCGAGTCGTCACACGACATACCGTGGTGCATTAGCCTGTATTAAATCCGAAAGAATTCCCATTTTGACGGGAATTGTGGCTTGTACGGGAGAACTTATATTTATGTCATATGATCATCTGCCACCTACTATTAATTGAGCGTGTTGCAATGAGTTCAGCTAATATGGGATCGTATCATGGCTAATATATACCATTTTGGACCCGTGCTACTACATGCTATTCTACCATGCTCTATTTTTCTGTTAAGTGGACATTATAATGACAAGGACTCATCAACTACGTTACATGAGAGAACTCGCCATCAGTTCAATTGTGTTTTATCTTACGTTACAAGTAATAATATGTCCATGGATAACATGGTTTGGTAATGTCGCCGCTGCCGGGAAATAAGACTTCCAACATATCAATATATTAGGAACACTTGAACAATACGTCTGTTCCCACGATATCGCCTGTAGGTTTGAAAGTCAACCTCGCGAAAATACTGTAGCTGGCTAAGTTGTGTCTGATTTGAAGACACTTAGCACATGATAACTGTACCTTTTTACCAACTATTGTTAGAGCAGTTTTCAGATGTTGACGGACAAAATCATTATTTCACGCTCAGGTGTTCAGGATGCATAATTACCTGATCCTAACAATTGCTGAGTGTATTAGGATCACGGGACATACAACATATAGGCGATAACATATAGTGGTAGGTGGTAGGAGTATTGAGTTTATTTGCATATGTTGTTTGGAGTCACCCGGTTTTCTACTCGTTATACGACGTGGCAAATATTCAAATAGTTCCAAATAATTGATTATGATAGAATGTGATAACTGATGGATACACTCTCGGAGGTTATATAGTTGTCTCACCATGGTTCCCAATGATGGGCTAACTCGATAACCATGATACCATATACCTGATAATAACTACCTTCAGTCAGCGCTGATGTGCCTTTATCAATACTATCATTTAGTGTACGGATTGTAATTTGGGTGGCGTTAACCCAGCAGTTAAGAGAACAATGGCGTATTATTTTTCCTCATGGCCATATATACATTGATGCTCCAATCGTAACATAACGATTATTATAATGATATTGTGTGTTGTGTTCTTGTTGTCTTATGGCTTTGGCTATTCATTGATCAGGGATATGTCCCGCCCGTTGCAGGGAGAATCAACGACTTGGTGTTTATTACATTGATTGTATCTATAATAGACCAACTTCTTTTCTGTTTTGTTCACAGTGTACTGGTTCCTGAAAACGGGGGAAGAGTATCTTCTAGATATGGAAGCAGGAAACTGGAAGGTATAATACAGTATCATGGAGACATCATTTCATTAGCACTCCACTTAGAGGCATATGCAAGTAGGTTGAAACTACGAAGAGTGAGAACCCTGTTGTTTTTGTTGTGACACACCACGCTTCCTCAAGAAAAAAACCCATCGTATCAATAAACTGATAATGAAACGAACATACTAAATAAATAGCACGATAACTTAGTACAACGTTGCCCAGTGAATACTGCTATTATAGGAAAGTATGTATTTCAATTGGGACACCCAGAAACGACGGATGGTGGAGGGTGCTAGGTAAACAGAAAAACAAAAATATACACATAAAATAAACTTATACTAAATAGATGTCAACACAACGTGTATGATACTTCTACTCTTTGAATAATAAAGCTACACGTGCTCAATTTATGTACCCATAAGAAAGTAATGTTATATCACATTTGGATGACCTGACCCTAAATCTGTCTTGTGTCAAGGAAGCCTGTTGCGGTTGATATTTCTTGGTCATACACCTAAATGTGTGCAGAAAGACACTACTGCATCAGACCATGTAAACCCACAAGTGTCCGAATATTTCCAACTCTTGTGTTCTACACAGGCAACTCGTAGCAATCCTACCTAACATGATATATTGTATTGTGAGTGTAATACGGTTTATAGGCTATATCAGTTTTTCGATGTTTTCGATTTCGATGTAATTGAGGTCTACTATTTTGATTGTCTGAGTTACATTCGTGAGTGATTCATGTTTTGCACAGCAAGTATATGGTAATTGTTTGGGTTACTAGTTGTACTGTCAACATAATTCGTGTAATAGGCCATACTGTCTACGAGAAGTGAGGACGACAATTCGTTTCAATTAGGTGCTATATAGTGGGTTTGAATATTCAGTAGATGGCTTCCCGTGTCAGTTTTTCCATACATCACTGGCAAATGGCTGTATGACCCTCCACAGCATTCCTGGAACAACAGTGCATGACAATGTGGTTAGTTAAGTACATCACAGTTACGCGTCCGTATCATTTCAACATTAAACAGGGAGGTAGCTCATTTCTCCAATAACTCATCTGATTTATCATTTCTCGGTCATTCTGACACGAGACCAATTCTTTTATAGTATATCAGAAAATACAAGAACGTTTATTAATACGAAGGTAAAGAATCGCAGAGGCACATGAAAATTGCAGTTAGGAAATGTGGACATTTGTTTGAAGCAGCAGCCTCACTAGCTCCAGTTCTAACAACTGTCGGTACAGGCCTATTACAACTCCATCAACTGATGATCTGCTCGCTACCTTTGATTTGATAGTTGTTTTTCGATGTTAAATTCTCGTATCTCGTGAATAATGCTATTTTATTAACTACTACGTTCCTGTTATTTTCCGCTGGCAGTGTTGTTACAGTATATACGACTGGAGAAGGTAAACAGATCGACATGGAATGAAATCACTGAAGATGCCTAATTATGTTGAATGGCAATCGTTGGAGTAAATGCATGGCTCTATTATTTGAGATAATGGTACTGTGGTACTGTGGCGGTCACTTAGTAGAACAAGTATGTGGTTGATTAGAAACCAGCAGTTGTCTCCTATGAGGGCGAAATTTGCTGTTGCCATTCATGTGAAATAATTCAACTCTGAATTCAGGTTAGGATACTGGAAGACAAGGAAACATTTAAATTTAGCATTCCGGCTTTAGGCACCTGCACTGCTCACAATAATATATAGCCAGTGTAGGGAACCACGAGCGAGTATTATGACATCATTCATCAAGAGGCGACAATTTCGAGAAAATATCAGCCGATGATAGGGCGACTTTCCCATTCCCAACTGTCTAACTGTACGCGATATACACATAGACTCCCAACATGTGTTTTTTTCCCCGCTCGATTAGTAAATTTCTAATCGTAATAGTTACTATGTAACGAGGTATTCCATCGCGCAGAATCAACCAGGTCTACATATCCTGATACTCAGGAATAAATATAATGTGATGGAATGTAGTCAATAATCAAGTATCAGAGCCACAGTGTTGAAAATGCTTGAAAATGAATTACTATTTAACATAATTTTCCCTGCTTTTTTTACATAGCGCATCCAATGGTAGGCTGAGGGCGAGAGGATCGACGATAGAAATCAACAATTCATAGTGTACAATAATAGTTAGATGATCTGTGCAATCAGCCAGAGGTAGTGCAAACTATTTATAAAATGCATCTTGAACTGAAACTGTATATCCATAGTAGGGAGCAGTAACTACTGGGAATGTCCCAATATTGTAGTATAATTCATTGTATATAGTATGATCCCTCCATTAT
>JAUOBX010126932.1:0-12551 GCA_032360705.1 Eupentacta quinquesemita
ACATCGACTGATAAATAAGAGACATTTGGCGGGTGAGAATCCGCAGTGAAGGACAATTGGGAAGAAAAGAGAGAGGATGTCAACACAACCAGATGTATTCTGCGACGCCGCGTGCGTGGGATATGATTGCATGGAGATTAGATAAAGACGAAACCTAACTTTACCTAAAACAAATAACCTTTGATAGTAACCAAACCTGAATGATGATCGGTTTCAAGTCATGGACGGTGTGTCAGAGGGCGGGGAGAGGGGCAGTGGCGTCACAAGGGTGGGGGTATGGGTGGGGGCGCACATCGGGTACCTTGACCCCCTGCCAACTATTCTTGTGACGCCACAGCCTAAATCAAGATTATCTGAACGTGACTCCGCCTTCTTTTTTTAAACAACCCAACTGTGTACCCGGATAGTAATGACATAAATGTATGATATTCAGTACCAAATCATATTTTACGGGAGGACTACCAGGCCGCCCCTCGGCCTGACGACCACCACACCTGGTGAATTGTTATAAGGCTTGCCCTACTCCAGCGAAGTCGATTTCAGTCAACATTGTGTTATAATAGATCTGACCCCATTTTCACCATCCCATCGACTGAAAAATACTAATTAAATGGAATCGCAAATAAGGTTCAGCAATAAATCGCTGGATGAAGGAATTTATAATCACACTAGAATCGAATCAATTGAAGAAGATATTCCAGACAAATAAAGTCAAATTGTCAACAGTGCGTTCTGGAACTTCAATAGGTCATACGGGTAATATTCACAACTCTTGGTAATGTGAACGTGTAACTAAACCCGCCGAACAATTACAATAACCTACGCCTACAAAGCATAATGATTCGAAATAATTCAATTCAAAGATCCCAGGAGTACGTGGGATCGCATTCGCGACCTCAGTAACATTTAACAATACATTGGCGTAATTGTTTTTCGAGTAATTCGCGTTGGGCCACTGATTTCACAATCCGTTGAAACCACTAGAGGGAGAACATTTATAAAACCAATCTTGTCCATGGCATAGAATGTAACAGATGAGAGCACTTCAAGGGTAATAATCAGTGTTTGTGTAACATAACGATAGCTTAGAAGTGATTCTAGAATAAGGGTACCAATAATGATCGTGTGTTCGAATCGGTTCCAAATAGATGTAATCTAGCTCATCTAATCACCCTCGAGCTATTATTTGGTAAACAGTAGCAATTTGAAAAAGTTAATTAGTAAAAAATATGTATATCGATTGTGAATGGAACAATTTTGCTAGAATAGGGTTTACATTTTGCACATGACGAAAAAAAAAAAAAATTATATTTCTAATTCTATTTTAGTTGAATATAACTATTCCTCGTTATGTATACTATCGGGACAATATATCAATTCTCAAGATGGAATCATTATTTGCAGGGAGCGCTATAATATCCTATAGCTAGAACCCGAACACAATGTCGTGTAATTCTCCACACAGTGCTCGATGTGACCATATTCAAGAAGATGGAATCTATATTTAGTGACCACATTTCTTAGACCTAATGGATTATCAGAACACAACCATGAAAAAAGTAGCCAATTTGAAATGTAAAGTGACAACTTGTGGTCCCAAAAAAAGTACAACCATATGTACTCTAAGCTAGGGTTAACACTAATGAAAATGAAATTACTTCTAAACCCATGAGGCGTACTTCCTAGAATTATGACTGCCATGTCCCCAACGTAACTTTTTACCCCCATTTATGGAGTCAACAATAAACATAAACTGGACACCTGAATGAGGGCCTATTGTAGTTGTGTTCAATAATTAAATATATACATACACCGAATCAGTCGAATTAGTCGATAAGACGGTAGAAATCAGGGTAGATATATTATTAGGCAATATTTCGTGATTTCACGCGGGGGTGGAAAATACTTGCTTAGCATGGAGTCGAAACTCCGTCATGCGGGAAGTATTAATGTCAGTTTTATGTCAGAGTATAAATGCAAGTAATCATCGACTTCGAGAGAAAAAAACACTTTTCACTTGATGAAGGAATAACCAGTGAGAGCAGACGGAGGCATAGTGACTCGTGAGATGAGGACTCGGATGCTAAGGTCTCGGTCCCGGACTGGCTGGACTCGACTCCATCACTGGAGCTTAGGTGCTGGTTGGTGAAACCAGCGACGTTGGTATCGATCCAATAAAATGCCAGTACATGGGTGATGGGTACTTTCTGGGCTCTGTTATGCTTCAGCAGTAGTGAAGCGTTGATTCTGGTCGATGTGTATGCAGTGTGATATTATGATATACATTTATTTGTATATACAGATAAAAGGCTGCCCAGGTCTAAATAATATCATGGGAACACATGCATCCTGAAAGGCTACTGGCTGCATCCACCCTCTTTTTTCCAGTCACCCGGCATTCTCCGAACAAAGTGAGCAGGCCTATGCCTAACCTTCTCCGCCCCTCCCCTCCTCAGTCCACCGTACACCAAACTCTCACGATCAAAAATCAGGCAGCTGACCTCCCTAGTACGATGGCGTTGGACACACAATTTTGCCAGCATTATCCATGGGTGCAGCGAAGTGAGATAGTCAAGAAGGAATCCAACATGCGCCTCCGACTAAGTGAGGTCCACGACTCACTTCATACTAGCAAGAATGGAAACACAATTGCTTGGTTCCTTCGCTCAGATATCTTGACCGCCATATACCACTGTTCAGTGACTTCATGGCACTGTATGCCCGCCCGAGGCATTTACTAGACTCAGAATCGCAATACACAGTGCCATTGATTGTCAATAGCAAGGTGAACGGAAGACTCACAGCACGTGCAGTAACAGGTTGGCCTCACGAATGAGTGTTCCAAGTGCATCCACAAGAGAATCCACAAACTCAGCGTGCAGCATTATCTGCAAAGTCCGGGTCAGCCCTGATTTCACTAAATGAAACCCGACAAACCGTGACACCCTCAATCTCCTCCATCATCCAGTCCATACAGGTGTCGGAAAGTGTGGGCGCTAATGTACAATCCTCACCCCTGTGTCAACGAGGAAGGAGTCAGATACTCAACAGATACTCTCAGTACCAGAATATGGGATGATATCAGTTGCGGGAGGAGCGGTGGCACACTTCGAAAGCCTTGTAAATCGACGAGGAGCCCATACCGAACTCCCGCATCCGTTCGGAAAATATCCTTCCGACGTAAATGAACAAACTCATTGTCATGTCACGAAGTTTTGCACTAGCACCTACCTGCCGAATGCATAGGCGCGCGACCTCAGCATAATTGTAACTAGCATACATTGTTCGCAATCAGCCCTATCAAGCATATTTGGTCTTGGTCTCGTCTTAACTGGTCTACAAATCAGCAACTATCCTCACTCTCTTCTGTTGAGATCCTGCTTCCTGCTCTTCCATCAACGGTCTGACGAATACAAATGAAATGGTACTAGTATTATTATTAGTATTATAATTATCCTTATTGAAGCAGAATTGGAACTAGCACACATGGATCGGCAATCAGCCCTATCAAGCAGATTTGATCTTGGTCTCGGCTTATTTAGTCAACCATTAACCATTAATATCTTCTTTTGTTGAAATCCTTCTCTTCCATCAAGGGTCGGACGAAGTAGTTTTAGTAATAATGGGTGGTATAAATAGAATGTACAAACGTTGTCGTAGCCAAACAACAAAATAGACTAGTACACTAAGATACATCCAAACTGTCTCACATACACCAACTAACAGGAAGCGTTCGTGATGAGCAGCACGATTATTCAATTAGGCACATGTAGTTGAGGAAGCATTTGGCCCTATTAATCCGGATACTACAACAATACGCCAGCTCTAATTGACGGCAGCTTTCATTACTTTTAATTTGCTATTTACTCTGACCAACCTTTGTGATTGCTTACTACCGGGAAGGCTCCCGGTATTCGGATTATTTCCGTTAATTTATTAACCACCTATATTCTCTATTTGAGCTGAGCGACCCATATAACTGACAAAAATTACATCCGCCGCAGCCGTATCAGCAATTTAGTAATTGCATTGTCTCAAATTCGAGATGAATGATAGCCTATTCAAATATTACGTCTGTCGAAAGGAATATGAACTTTTGTAATTAGCAGTAAGTGCATTACTGAAACATGTTACAATTAACGATATACACAATTGCCTATCCGAACGAGGAATGTAATATTTTTTTGACATTTAATGTCGTATATTTACCCAATCATGAATCACCTATATGAAGTAGAAAATAATGAATAACCCCATTGCAGTGAAATATTTTAACACAAAAATAATAATTGTATGGGATTGTCGGAATGAGTGATATTTGGTCTTACACAAAAAGGTTCATCCGACCAATTGAATATCATTCAGTTCATAGATTATGTAATATTAAATATGATAATTCATAGCCGAAACTAATTTAGGTGCGATAGTTACGCATTAATGTATAACTAAGTGAAGTGAAGTGAAAAACAATACTCCGAACAAGTACCAATTCCTTTCGAGGAAATAGAAATCCACCAGAGTGCCCATAGTGTCCATTCTCTGAAGTAATCGATGAATCATATGTGGTGGAATAGTTGTTACCGAATCGAGAGCTATAAACTCACATTGTAGGATCTCTAATGACCAATATATATTGAACACCAATCAACGACAAGCAGAAGTCAGCAACCTATCAGCCTATGCATGGATGACAAATTGACAATTCTCATCTTACATTATCCCAAATTGAATATTAGAACCGAGCTCATCTCCACGTGCCGCCCGGAGCTACATACTAACTGTAGAAAATTCAGGGTGACTGCTCCATATGCAATTATTTCTAGGCTATTCAGTACTATTATTCAATATTCTTGTTGATTTGCACTCGATACATAGTGTTTTCTTATTGACTGCACATTGTGCATCATTTCGATGAGTTAAGTGATTAGGATCAGCATTAACGTAATTTCCTCTCAAAAATGTTGCCTAATGAAGTGGTTGCTCCCTCTCACGGCTATTGATAGTTGTGTATCAATCCAGACAGTCGAGGCTTTACCAGTTTATCCTACGTTTATCCTTCTCGATAATTAGCTTTCCCATTTGTCTGTTAGGTACAGGTGTTTACAGTTCATTTTCGCCTCCATATAATTCAGGTCATTGACATAAAACTAGTTTGGCTAATATAGAGTTGTTAATAAATAATTAAATGTGACGCCTCTGGTTATAATCTACAGAGCAGGTATATCTTTCTGTTTGCAAACTGTGGCAAATAATTCCGTCACCGAAATAACAAATAACACATCGTACAACATGCTCTCGAACGGTGAAGCGTTTAGCTAATCGATTGGATGGCACAGATGGTCACGCCTCATCCTTCCATCCGGGATTCCATCAGATTAGTTCAGTTTAGTATTGAAGAGTCGGGCAGAACAAAAGTCCTCATAAACGACCCCAAAGCCACAACAACCCGAAGGGAAGAAGACCAATGCTTACAGAACTCGCCCACAGTTATTGAATAACAAATCTAGGCTATTCTCGAATAAATTCACACTCGTAGATGAAACAACATATTCCGAAGGCTATTCCACTCATTGATAACTCTCTGCGAGAAGAAGTGCTCACGAATATCCAACCTGCATCGTTTGCCACGGAGCTTGAGGCGATGTCCCCTATTGGTTGTTACTTTGGAAAACTCAAAGAAGTAGTCGAAGGAAAGATGATCCAGTCCATAGACAATTGTGAAAACCTGAATCAGATCACCCCGAATTCACCTTAGCTCCATCAAAGTTACCCCTATCCTCTTCCATCTGTCCTCGTATGGTAAATCCCGCAGCTGACTAATTAGTCTAGTAGCCCTCCTCTGAACGTTTTCAATCAACTGTTTATCTTTTGAAATGTATGGACTCCACACTTGGACTGGGTATTCAAAGTGAGGGCTCACTAGTTGTCGTTCGATCGAGCCAAGAATCAAATTACCTTTCTCCTCAGCCTCAGCACACTGCTTGGAAGGTTTCAAAGACGACTTCAAATGAACGCCGAAATCTCTTGCTGAAAACTGTCCATTTTACTTGAAAGAAGCGTTGCAATCGTGATAACCAGCATGCATAACTTTGCACTTATCAGCATCGAAAAACATTTGCCAGTCGGAAGACCATTTGGAAATTGAATCTAGGTCCCTTAGAACAATTGTCACATCACCAGTCGAGACAACCCCTGATACAACTTTGCATCATCCGCACATTTGTTAACTTTGGTATGCACAGAATCTTCAAGATCGTTGATATAAGTCACGGAGAGTAATGGCCCAAGAACTGATCCTTGTGGAACACCCCTAGTGCCATTCACGAATCCAATCAGGGACATTGCCGACGATGCCGAGACTCAGAGCAAGAGACGCGTGTGGGGCACCTTATCAAAAGCTTTCTGAAAGTCTAGACAAGTTATATCAACAGCAATCCATTGCTGTTATCAACCGCACAAGTGACATCTTCCATCAATTCCAAGAGATTAGCCAAACATGAGCAACTCTTCCTGGAACCATGCTGAGAATCCCGAATGGGACCATACTCATTGAATGAATTTACCATATGATCTCGAACGAATGATTTCCTAACCTTACAAACTACACGGGTAAGACTCACGGGCCTGTAATTACAAGGAAGAGACCGATCACCTTTCTTGAATATAGGAGATATTCTTCAGGATGTCAAGGATGAGATCTCATCAGATCAGGATACGGAAGACCTATACATTTTAAGGGTAAATACTTCCCGCCTCCAGAATAAAATACAGTCACGTAGGTGACGCCCTATTCCGGGTGCATGGTGAAGGATTGATAACTGAAAATACGTGCAGTATCCATATCTGCATTCATGCCGGGTCTGGCATAGGTTTTCCCTCTTCCTAGCAAATATCCATGCATTCGAAACGTCATAACTACACGAATGTGTGTCCAGCTGATAGCTATACCTTTGCTTTACGCTTCGAAAATAGACACGAGTGGGTAGGATACTGTGATATACCCGTTTAGATCTCCTGCAAGACTTGCGATAGTTTCAACTGATTTTTTTGTCGAATCGCTCATACGACGTATCGGTAAATAATGGAGCATGCCAGTACCTGATAGGAGTTTGAGGAGAAATAACTGTTCAGTCTATCTATCAAGTCCTCTTATTTTTAAACGGGCATGGAAAGAATGCATAGACACGATGTGAATCGCAATCATGAGTATCTTTCAGCAGTAGCCTTCATAAAGTGTGTTCTTCTGTGCAAGGCCGATGTAACAATGTTGCAAGACCTTCCTGTGTGCTGCTGCGTTAACTTATATGGATGCAAGAAACTGGATATTTCAATCAATCCATCGATCAAACCTATTTCAATTTCACCCGTCTATACCTCTATTTAATGAAATATTATGTGTGTCTGACAACCTGATTAACAATATTTGGCGAGTTACTGCACGCCTCCCCCAACATTATCCGTTCGGCATCGTCTGTGGTTTCTTTCAAGCCTAATCTCAAAACTCATCTCTTCACTCAGCGTTTTCTGTATGTTTGCCTCTCTTGTTTCCTATCGTGTTCTCGGAGCGCCAAAGCGATTCATATACCGCATGCCTAAGTATAAATTCGAGATGCAACATCTCATCGGATGGAGGTGCCAAAGTATTCAAACACAGATGTACACAGTCTGAATGATCATGTATTATGTCTTGTCCGGATGAATCACAAAGCAATATAGTAATTATTAAAGTCTTGGAAAATCTGTATGAAAAGATTTAACATGGCTTCAGCATCAGCAGCAATGGATGCCATCGAGGCTAGATCGTTCCATTGAGGCAGGAAACATCTGGGGCAGGCAGATTATTGGTGCGTTAATCCCATTCCCGCATCACCTATACTCCTCATATATGTTGAAAAGGAATTGGGGGATTAGCGTTGGAAACGGTGCAGAAATATGGCCATTCTCCTGCCATACCAAACTTAATTTGCATCTCAAAGAGGTTTGGTTTGAATAACACTGTCGGAAGTTAACACAATCAATTGATTGCACGACTAGCACAAGAAACCTTACGGCTGGGGCGTTCGTGACACCATGTAAGTGCTGCAATAATAGTGTTGCTAGTGCAAGAATCAAGAAGTCCATCAATACGTTATACGTTCGCCGTAGCCTTGAGGAATAAGCACTGAAATATTGATACGAACATTTGCGTTGAAATCACCGACGACAATCAGCTTTTCATCAGTTCTCAGGATGTTGTGTATATATGGATCGATTTGATGGTAGAAAGCACTGATGACATCGTCCGCTGCAATATAGGGTGGGGGCGTAGACTGCAATCACTGAACTGGTGCCAAATAAATGTAAGCACTATCACGCATCACGCTAACAGAAAATTCAGACTGCCAATAAGGAGCGTGTCGTTGGATTTGCAACTGTGTGCATACACCCAGCCCTTCAATCGAATCAGACACATATGATAATGCTCACTTGACCCCATTTATCTTGTCGTTTTTATGTCGTGTGTCTGAACCCAATTATTTATGCCTCCCTAATGTTTTCCTAAGGGCACAGGTGCGATTTATTCGATTCTCTTGTCACGGAATCTAGGCCGTGTCATTTGTCAAATTCAATTCAATTCAATCGTCGTCGCGTTCACGGAACTTCAAAAATTGCTCTGGGGAGTATAGCTAGACTAAGTTGGTCTTCATGTGAATTAAACCAATGTTGGTGTTCGTTCGATCGAAGGTTATGATCAATTCAAATATAGCATATCTGCATCAAGTTATGTCATTTTTATGTCATTTTCATGTCATCTTCGGATTTCTGATTGATAACTCATTCTGCCGATTTTTTATTTCGCCGCGGAGGTATCGCGGCAAACTACACTCTAAAATGACGATTGTTTTTCGTGATCACTATTGATACTCCAAAACAAATACATCTTCCCTCCTTCAAACTTGTGACTCTAATAAAGTGAATCGTCATTTTTGTTTTACACCACTCTTTTGGAGAAGTGAATGGTTTATTTGTTATAAGTGCGAACACCATCAAACTCTCAGAAGAACCCCTGTTGAGCAAATACGAGAAGCAAACTAAACAACAACCTTCAATTCACGATCATATCTTCCATTATACATTGTTGGCTACTCACCAACAATCACAGTCTCGCAAAAGCACCCATCTCGAGAAACTTTTCGATAATCCACCATCTGTGGGCTTGAATGTGCCCCATGTTGTTAATTAAACCTGCCGAAAGACCCATTACACCGGTGGCCTAGACTACTATGTGCCCATTGTCCGAACGAATAATTCGTTTGCATTGGAACCTAAAATTTAGAAACATTGCTACAATTAGGTCGAATTTACATTTTATTGAGATAGTGCAGTGTATCAAAGCAGCATGCAATTGCTCATTGATGATTTTTACCAAAAATCACGAAAATAAGGCAGAAAATAAAGCAGACAAGACACCCAAAATTGGGGAACATTGCTACAATTAGGCCAAATTCACATTTTAGTGAGATTGTGCAGTGTATTGAAGCAGCATGCAATTGCTCATTTAGTCATTTTTACAAAAAATCACGAAAATAAGGCAAAACATATCTTTCACAAAAAATAACCTGATTGACTTTAGATGTTTCTGTATTCTCTCTCTAACATGTCCATATTGCTTTTTGCTGATAAGTTTAGAACTATTGCTTTAACTTCGCTTCAGTACTCCTAATGATTTCGCCTTGCTATTCCGTCATTCAGTTACTGGAAAAAATTGTTTTCCAGAAAAATAAGAGCAGTGGCAATGTCAAAGTTTCTATGAAAAGCAAGCTTTGGTCAACATTGCCAATGGACACAGTTTTATAACTGACCTCCTCATGGTAAATTGGGTATCGTTAATTAGCTTCTCGTCATTCTGTATACTTTTTGGTAACGGAAGGATGGTTTGCATGCATTTTGCATTGCAGGGAGCATGTTGATATTTGATATTTAGAATATAATCTGTTAAGTCTCATTAGATATCAATTATGTAAAGCAATCGTCGTCGCAATTGCCGTCGCATTCCAGAAACTTCCGGGGAGTATAGTTAAACTAAGTTGGTCTTTATTCGGTCAGCAATGGTCAACTGTTGAAGGACGATTGATTGGTTGGTTCAGTAACAACGTTAGCTAAATCCCAATGAACGGCATAAAAATTACCAAAACTGTAGTTTTCATATATTCTGCAGCACATTCACAAAATTGTTATATTTTCATTTGGAAAAATGATCAATTCACACAATTACAGAGTTGATGATAGGAAAAACATCAGTTATTTCAGTAAGTCCCTATATACAGGAAGTGAACTTGCGGAGTTATGTGCAATTATTATTTCAACTACACTCCTTCGAAGAGGTGAATGGAAATATTATCAGTCTCTCAAAAGAACCCCTCTTTACCAAATATTAGAAGCAAAAAGAAAACGACAAATAATTTACAGCTCCCATAATACTATAGTGGATACGCATCGCGTATCACAGTCTCGCAAAAGCTCCCATCTCGATGAATTGTTGAATAATTCACCACCCGTGGGCTACAATGGGCAACATGTAGTTCACCGATCCTGCTAGATGCCGCATTGTAGACCGTTATGTACCCGTTATGACCCTCGACTAACCATCCGAGCGAATGATTTGTTTGCCTTGGAAGTTATTATGTAATGTTTTTCTGCGGATTATTCCATTTCGAAGCCACGAAAAAAACGACAGACTACCCCAGAAAATGAATAACGGATGAGATATATTCGAAATAATCTCATAGGAATTAGGAATAGGCCCACTATATATTCGTTCGTGAAAACTTAAGAGGTTTCATCTAAGGATTACCCAGAAATTGCTGTGACATACTCATTCATATAGAAGCACATGCCCGCGAGGCACCTCGTCGCATCCACTATAGCCTGTCATGGGAACTGACCCTCTTCTCTTTCATACAAAAAAGTGATCAGGCCAGTGGAGTCATATAGTTTACAAGATGGAGAATTTCGGCAAATGTCACACGATTGTGACAGAATATTGGAAAGAATATGGGGGCTGAAGTAGTATCCTTGCAGGCCTTCTGAAGAGCGTCAACTCGATGGATGCACAACATGAGAAATAGTGTTGAAATAGCAAAAGATTAATAACATTGATTGAATGTTTGGTTTGATGTTCTTTAAATTCTGCAAAAATCGAACATCCCAAAAATTTGGGATTTGTGAACCAATGTGAAGCAATTGCATAGTTTTGATTTTGCAGGTTCAGGAAACCACTGAAGGCTCATCGAGGAATCCTGGCCGTGTTGATCGTGGATGCGCGACAGCGATGACTCGCCTTTCCTTTTCAATGTTATCGAGGCGGGACTGTACGGGTCCCATCCCAACCTGCTCTCAGGAATACCATTTTACGTCCCCATCCGACGGACGACCAGTGAACCCCAGACTCTAACCACTTTCTCAGATCCTCAGTGGAGGAGCGGAAGCTTCTTGCTTTCGTTTTTTGTTTGTGTATTATCAACCACATTGTAAGTTCAACCACAGTGACAACATACAACCGATCGACGAGACGTATTGTAACTTACCGACAATAACCCCCATAAGCAGAACCCGGACACCAAGACCCCGCCAGTCGTCACTGTGGGTGAAGCCATCCCTGGAGAAAAAGGCCCGATGGTGAATGTGGGAATCGAACCCGGAATAACCCGAACCTATACATCTCCTTCTCTTCTGCATCTTCGCCCACTCTTCCGCATGCATAATAATATATGGGTTATTTTCCCTTCCTTCATGTTTATTGCATGGTCTTGAGTAGGGAACTCGAATTCACGTGGTTTGCTATGTGATGTAGTAAGCTCCTATTGACTATACAAACACATTACGCCCTTTACCCTGTTATATATACTATACTAATATATTAACTGTCCCCACCACAGTGAATCATACCAGCAGGTGACGAATATAAATCAATACTGCCCAGAAGTAGCATGTCATTGAATTTGCTGCTGTGTTCCCATACGGCCTCTTTATAGTCGAACCAGAGACATATTCTAATACCCACTTGACACCATTTATCTTGTCGTTTCAGTGTCGCCTGTCTATATCTAATTGTTCCCACCTCCCTAGTTTTTCCTGAGGGAACAGGTGCGACTTATATTCGATTTTCTTGTCGCGGAATCTGGGCCGTGTCATTGTCAGAACAGCTAATCGACGTCGCATTCAGCAATACGGAACTTAAACAAACTTTGCCCTAGGGAGTGTAGTACTACTGAGTTCGTCTTCATGTGAATCGAATCATGTTCATTCGGGCGACAGCGGTCGAATGTTCAAGGACGATTGATTAGTTCTCTAAGAATTTCTCAATAAACGGCTCAAAATTCAACCGAACTATATTTAATATATATGGCAGCACATTCCACAAAATTGTTATATTCTAACCGAATCGTCAAAATGAATGATTTACTCTCACAGAGTTTAGGTTGAATAAAAAAATATTTCAAATTCCGGTGTACCCCGTAATTCACTGATTATTCCGTAATTATACTCGTTCCAGCGTCTGGCTGTACGAT